>JBBBVU010000019.1:12022869-12034013 GCA_037177055.1 Atherinosoma microstoma
CAAGTCTGATTGTCTGACCAATGAGAGAGCTGGAGTACCACATGGACACGACGTGGAGCGGAAGGGTCACAGAAAGGGTAAACCATTTAGGAAATGCATTTGCAAAAAGGATTTGAAAATGCGAGGGGGAGAAAATGGAAAAGGGAATAACTTTTTTAAATGTATGATATGATTCAATAATTTCCCTCTAAGAGGGATAAATAAAGTATTTTTCATTCATTCATTAATTTAATTTAATTTCATATGGAAAGGTATTTCTCACCAAGTTTATGAATTATACTTTATTGATCCCCGAGGGGAAATTGCATTGTGTCATTTGATTCTGCTTTTAGAAAAAAGGATTTGAAAATGCCTTTTCAAATCTCAGGATTAAATAATGAATCAATGAATACAATACGTAATTCCTCTTCAATAATTCCATTTCAAATGTGCAATTTCAAAAGCTTTGCAAATTTGATTTTTTAAAATATGAATTCATTGTTGAATTTGAAATGATGAATTATGAATTTTCAATGACTGTCCTTGTCCTCCATATCTACATGTATTACACCTGTCCATTATAAATCTGAGGACTGTTTAATGCATGGGCTTTTACCTGCTATTCTTCACAACAAACCATGGATTGCTCTATTGACAAGCTTGCACAAAATAATTTTGTATTAATAGTAAAGCTTTAAAATGCACATGCTGCAGTAATAAACAACAGGTAATGCTTTATTTTCTGGCATTGCACAATGCAATCCCTATGGCACAAAAATTCATAGTCTTCCATTTTCTATACACTGTACACTTGTCTGTACAACATTTTTTGACTCTTCCCAAGTAAATGTAAACATTCAAGTTGTGTAAAGGCATTTCCTCTCCAGAGTTGCTTCGCAATCCAACAGCTGGCAAAGATTAGATCGAGAACTGTCTCTTGAAAACTCTGAAACCAGGCAAATGTCAGTGATAAGCCTCCCAAACTGCCTGAGCCAGAGCCTGAAATAAAGAAAAACCATTACCACCCATCAGAACAGAATCACACAGACCCAGTGGGAGAGCTGCGCTGATAGAAGCGAAGGCAAATGGCAATCAGTCTGTGAGAGTGATAGTGCACAGAAAGGCGTCTGTGCTCCAGAACCATCAAAGCGAATCATCATCACACCGGTCATCCAGTCAGAAGCCACAGCAGCTCAGCACTCATGCAAAACTCTGCACAGGTCTTTCCTTTTCTGCATGCCCCCACAGGGAGGAAAACTAAATATTGCACACACAATTACGTTTATCTTAATTCCCTTAGTATAATTCAAAACCCATTTCCCATCACAACCCTAATACATCCACCTTTTCGTATGTGTGAGAACTTCAGCTCAGTTTTCTCTAACGGCTGCAGCTTAACACCAGATTTTTTTTTCCTGTCAGTTCATAAATGAATTGGATTGTGTGTCTGCTGGTGCACTTCACATTTGGAGCTCTCTTTTAACACATTCATATGTGACATGTCACTTTGCCCTGTTTCTGAGCACACAAGGACCTTGTGGAAATGACTTGATATGACTCACAGATTCACCTGCTGATGTGCTTTAAAATGTAAAGTAAAAGAAAAACCAAATGGCATTCAAAAGTGCAAAGGTTAAGCTTCTGAAGTGATGCCCGCGTCGATTTGTTACTTTAGCTTATTTCCTGAAAGATGTGTGACGATAAAGAGCTACTCGGAGAAAGATTTCCCTCATTTTATCTACACCACAGCCGAGAGAGTGCATGTGCCAATAAGGGTGTTCAATTTTTTTCATTCAAGAGCTTTCATATGCTGTTTCTCTGTGCCTAATATTTGGCACGAGAGCATTTTGTACAACACGTTTTGCTTTTGTGACTCATATGCAAGACAAGTCATCTTGACAGGAGGATGAACCCCGCCGGGTTTTAGGGCTGCATCGTGTCAACATGGTGATCTGGGTGCTGAAGTTGTTGCTGCTGCCAATAGATGGGTGTTGGTATTTGGTGTCTGAGCCCATGTATCTCTGTAAGTGCCACCTCCTCCACTTCCTTTTGATCTCTCCTTGGACCTACAGGGGATCACAGTAACAAGGAGTGTGGGCAACAAAATGAAATGTTGTCAAGTACCCCTGAACACAGAAAAATATCTCTACTGGCACATAAATATGAGTACAGAGAGGCAGGAAGGACAGTAAAAATCTTGATACATTGAGGAAGCTCTCGATAAATTAAGTAAAACAGTTACCTTTTCTCACATTTGTCTAAAGTGCCCCCTTTTTCCACTCTAACCTACATCCTGTTGTCAAGCTGCTGGTATTTCATTGGTACTGATTTATATCTGACAATAATAGTTTGACAAAACCACATTCATAAGAGGTTTGAAATATTTTCAGTTGTATGCAGGTAAAAAAAAAAAGGTTGGTTGCCAGCAACCAAAAGATGAAGGACAGCGGTGGTAATCAAAGAAAGCACTGTGGGAAAATCCAGTGAATTACAAACTATCCGCTTAAAGGCAGAATATTGAAAATAAACCCCAAAGCACACATCACTTTTCCTTTAAACCATGTGAAAGGGAGAAAAAGGGAATTGATAACTGAAAGGACTTTCTGCAGGATGAAAGTAAAAGAACATTTCATCAAGATTTTACTTTCTTGCTTTAAAATGCCCCCTCCCTTTCTGGAGATGTTGTCATGTTGGACTAATATCTGCAGTCTGTTACTGATGAGAAAACCTTTGATCCAAAAAGCTTCACACATTCAAAGTTCACAAAAGTTCAGTTTTAGATCTCTTGTTAGTCGTCTGCAGTTTTCTGCAGTGATTTTATTTTGAGTGCAAGAAAAACTTAGAAGATTGTTCTTGACTCTGCATCAGCAGGGGGATTACAGTCCAATGATTAAACACAATGACCCAGTCAGCTAGATGTGCTTCTACCTCACAGTGTTTCCTAGAAAAACACCTACAACTAAAATTGTTCTGGAAACAAGTTTGTTTTCTTGTTTAGTTATAATAGTGATTATATCTTGAAGGCAGACTTGTGGTGGCTAGGATTATATTTCATTCTACCACACTATAAAAAAAACGGGTATCATCAAGAATGGGATGTCAGGGAGATATGGCTGTGTCTATGTTCAATCTGAGCTTCCTTCATCTGATACAGGCTTAAGGTTACGTGGAGAAATGAACATGTCCCTCGGTGTCCCTCCACTCAATATTAGAACTGTCTTTTCAAAGGCAAGCGCAGTAAATATTGTCTACACCTGTTTAGTGTGCACTTGAGCATTTTCCCATCACAGATAATAAACAACGTATGTTTCAGAAAAATAGGGATGCTGTGTAAAGTTTAACACAAAATAAATAAACTACAAATTGAGGAAATAACCTAAACTCTACATTTGATTTAAAAAATGTAATTAATCAAATACAGAAAATTGATGAATATCATTTTTAGACCAATGTGTGACACTTGTGAAAACTCTTTTAAGTGAATAAGGTTCTTCGCTGCATCCTAAAATGCAAGTCAAAACTCTCCCATGCAAAGAAAAAAGGATTCATAAACAAGCTCTGTAAATTCTCTGCCCCTTCTGGGCCCAGGCTAATTTATGATGGACTGAAGCAGGGTGGAAAACTGTCCTGTGATTTGACAAATCACATATTGATTGTTATTTGTAACTGAGGATACATTCCCCTCCCCTTTATCTCCACTTTGAAATCAGCCAGATAGAACCAGAGGCAGAGTCCCAGTAGGGTTAAGGCCTGGACTCTGTAAAGGCCAATCCAATCTGAAAATAATGTCTCAAGCTCTCTGATCCGCTCTTTCATGTTTGAGCCTGATGAATCATGGCATTGTCCTCTACGAATATGCTTCCACGGGGAGTAAAGTATTGATAGAAAACCATGTTCATTCAGTATATTTAGGTAGTCTACTGACCTCATTTTATGGTGACATTGCCGAGCCCAGACCCGACCAGCTGAAGCAAACCGAGATCACTGGGTTGGCCTTAGCCAACCAGGAGTAACATTAAGACAATGTCATTTTCAGGTAAAGCCTTATTTTATTGAAGCAAATTCAGCTCCTATTACAACATTATGGTTCTGCAGTAAAAATCTAAACTGGACTTGTCGCCCATTTTAATGGGGACTGTCTTCGAGGAAGGTCTTAACCTTTTGATATGAATGGATTCCTTGTTTTAACTCTTAGATATTATATTGTTCCCCATCAAATCCTGCAAGTATGCTCTTCACCTAAGAACTTTCTGAATTATCGATTACTCTGCTGTTTATGCTTCAGTTTGAGCCCTCAGTCTTCATCACTACACCTGGCAAACGTCTGGTCTTTGGTGTTTGTTTTTCACATCTTGACTGTTATGCTTGACAAAAGTCCCCCAATGAGTCAAATGGGAAGTATGACCCTCGTCCTTGAAATTGTTGCTGACATTTTGCTGGAACAGTCGTTTTATTTTACAGTGTTCCACTAAGCTGAAATACTGAAATATATATATTTTCTTTAAATGAATGCAATAAAACCTCTAAGTTTCAATATTTCATCCAATTTATTTGATCATTTATGATTTAAATATATGGTTTATTAGATTATTGACAAATGATTGCAATCTACTGTTGTTTGAGGATGTGCTCTGACACCATGGTGTTCTTAATATTTGTTGTATGTCATTTAGGTTCGGCGTTCTCCGGTGTTTGCTGTTTGTTTGTGTGTCTTTTTTCATTTATTCTATTAATGTATTCATCTTTTATTTACTGTCACTCTAAATGCATAGCATCTTAGTCTAAGACAAATTTACCAATGGGGGTTAGAAAGTATAAAATACCATAATTCACATTCACAAAGTGGAGCTTATGTGTATTCCTGACATTACGAAAAATAGTTTGTATTATTTAGGTAGAGATAACAGATATGCCTTGTTTAATAAGCATGTTTTTGTCTTGCAGCAAATTATTATTCACTGTCATTTTCTTGTAACTAACTTTTTCTTCAATCAATATTACGTTTAATCTGTTCCTCTTTGTCTTAACATGTCTCTAATGTAACAAATAATAAATCCTGTGCCATTTGTGAGGCTTTGGTAATTTCAAAACATAATAACTCTACACCACCGCAAGACTTCACGCTCAACAAAGGACATCGAAAATTGCACTTGATTAAAATTCAGGCGGCGTAGAGTCAGGCCTTGCCATCCATCCCATCACTGTTATTCAATCTGGCTCAGCACTGAGAACATAACTAAACGGCCCACAGAGAGCGTCTGCAGACATCACTGCCAAAGAAGGTGGTTCTTTTTACAGTACAGCCGTACCGCCCAGCTAGCGGAGTGCAGAGAACAGGTCAGGGGGAGGGAAGACGGCGCCAGTGACTCATGCTTGCAATTCCATCAACCTCATAGGGGCTGTGTGTGAATGTAAATGGTGCACTGAGGGAGCAATAGAGAAACTTCAACTGTGAGCAACTTCTGCATGAAAGTCTCATGCTATAAAAAGCATGTTCATACAAGCAAAGTTTGTATCACTTACCTCACCATTAAGGAAGCAGTAAAGGACAGCGACCACAAAGCCCTAAAGGGAAAGCAAAGCACTTCATGAGAGCAGTAAAAGTTTAAGTTGTGTTGAAATTTCCAGTTGCGTGTTTGATTTGTCTTTAGAAGTATTTGGTACTTTAAGAATAACATATGTTTCCTTCATTGGACATATCAACATATTAAATTGACAAATAAGGTGACAGGAATGAGAATTGGAACGTGCTGCACAGGTTTCCTTGGTTTGCTAAGCTCTCCATAATGCAGCTGTGTTTAACCCTATGTTAAACTGTTAAATGAAAGGATCCAAATTCCAAATATGAGTTAAATGTAACATATCTAAAATAAGTTTGCACTCATTTGCTCCAAAAACTCATTTGCTTTGTTACAATACCTGAAATGATCCAAGAATCAAGTCAAAAACCAGCCGTAACTCAGTCTTCACTTGCTCTGGAATGAATGCAAACACTATAAAATTGATCCCAAACAGAGGAATCAAAAGCAGTGTGGATTTTGCCAGTCTCCTGAAACGACAAAGCAAAAGAAGATTCAGTGCTCTCCCTCTGGTGAAACCAATTTTCAGTCCGTCTCTTTATACATCAATGATGAAATGCAACTCTAGAGTACTTTTCATTTTACATTTCATCTCAGTGCAGGCCAGAGATTGAAAAAAAACCCACCATTAAAATTGTCAGTGGGAAAATAGCTCATGCATTATGGCAGGTATATGAGATGCTCTCCGTCACAGAAAAATCACTTAAATGCACAGAGCCCTGCATCTCTGTGTAAAGCGGCTGCCAGAAGGAAACTGGTTATGCTGGGGGTTCGTTTTTACCCCAAAAAATACTGGTTATCACTGCATCACCATGAGTATATAAACACATACCAAATAAATCTGTATACATCACTCTAAGCTTTGTCATATTATTTAAGATCATCTTTGTTTACCCCTTGTAAAGGCAGCCCATGTTCATGTGAACACAGAAACCACAGCAGGGATGCTGGTTTTTCCCCAACATGCAAACAGAGTTATGAGCTAATACATAATATACCGTAACATGGAAAAGGCATTAGGCCATACTTACAAATATTGGTTGGACTCATTTCTTCCAATATCTGGGCAGTTGATCTTCTGACGAAGTATTCGAATGATGCAGATGAATAGGATAAAGTTCATCTGTGGAAAATATTTCACAAAAGAGGGCATTTAATTGATTTTGCATTGTAAATGGGATTTAATGCAGAGGTTGTGCAGCTTGAGCAAAGTCTCCACATTATTAAGTTTTGTGTACAACAGCTAATGAACATGGAGACATCTTGGATATAGAGAAATAGTCATTACAGAAACCCAATGCCAAATTAAATTTTGGTCTGGCTGGATAGAAGCACTGCCCTGCGGGAAATTGAGGATTTCTAAATTGTTAATATGAGCTGAACTCTGAATTGGCATCACAGCACACTCCCAGCTGTCCTTCAACTACTGCTTCCAGGAAAAACAGAGTAAATTGACAGCCATGTTGCTGATACTGCACCAAATATCAGTACGCAGGAAAGGATGATGATTAGTGTACAAGATATATTTGACCAATTTTTAAATGTCCACTGGAAAAATAACAGTTTGACTCTTTTGATGAATGTTTTTGATTCTTTTTTAATTTATAGGAAAGGATATATTCTGTTCCTATTTCATTAGGGTACAAGTGATACTTCTTCTAAAAACAAAGACTTCAAAAAGAGGAAACATCTAATTTGTTTTTTCTAGAACTCGAGGACAACATTGCATTGCAAAAACATCTGAACAAAAGGAAAGTATTTCAATATTTGGCTGAATATTAAATGCTGTTTGAAAGAACAAAGAAAAACACTCCAAAAATGGTGAAACCACAATTATAAACAAAGCCGTGCAGCATGCAGTTGATTTTCTAAAAGGTATATTTCACACCACTGTAGTTTTTCGAAGTCATGCTTGCTGAACTTGACTTTACCCTCCTTTTCACACCTCTTGGAAAGTGCCTTCATCTTCACTTTCCCACTCACAAATGTGTTCTCATTTTGTTGGATAGACACAAACACACACACACGGACACACACACACACATTCTCACATGCCAATGACGATTAATGTCTGTTTACTTAATAAATAAGCCATTCAGTCAATGTGAGCTCTTACACCATAGCCTTTCTTAATATTTGGGTTTAGATTAGCATCTTGAAGAAATAAAGTTACTTTAAATACAACAGCATATGGGTGGTTTGTCTATATGGGTGATCGGGCACACACTACCAACAGAGAATTTAATTTTTTTTTTTTTTAAATATGATATCACACTGATTGATTCCATTCTATACATGTTGGCCTGCCTGTATGTCATTGTCCAATCAGCACAAAGCCATGCTCCTGGGAATAAGCTCCTTCAAGTGAGATTTCAGTCAGGCTGAAAATGACCCCGACTGTTCTCATAGACTCTCATATCAGACCTTTTATTTTTCCAGTAGCAAGCGCTATAATGTAGTGTCTGGGAGGGCTTGCTCTCACCTCATGATTTATCTAGTTAGCTCAACCGGTTGCACAAAGCTAGTCAGGGTCAAGTTCAATATGACTAATGCTTGGAGCAATTCTTCTGTGTCTTTGGTATTGGTATCTTTTTTAAACTTATTATTATATCAAACAAAAAATAATACAAATGTTACCATAAAGTCAGAGAAGGAGCAGGATGAAATAAAAACGTATCTATTCCCGCCCCCTTTCTATTATAATTGACTCCATTTGACTTCCGGTTGTGTTGACATTTCTGGTTGCCACTCAGATCCATAGCAATTCAGTTATTTCTACCAGCTTGTCCCTGATATTAAACAGACGAGTATTATTTGTACCGATCAAGGGTACTGCAACTGGAGAAAATGATATGTTTAAATAATAATAATAATTAATTAACTTAATGTATAAAGAAAATGTCTAAAAATGTTGCCATACAACACCCTAGGCCACCGCTGCATGTCATCCACACACTCGGCGGGCTATTAACCTTGTGTGATGAATAAGATTCATAATCATCCGGTAAAAAAACTAATAATTGCGTATTTAGAAAAATATTAACGCCAGTATTGAGCTGAAGAGGAATGTGATTTTTCCCGTATTTCCGTGACAATTAAAAAATATATATAGTCAATGAAAAATTAAATTATACGGTAATCATGTCAACCTGCTCCCGTTAGGTTTTGTTCCTACAGTGCTGCAGTCTCACACTTTTATTACTGGACAGTGTGGAAAAAACAGTTTTGACGCCTCTCAGCCAGAGAACGCTGTTGGGACAGTCTGGCTGCTGCCAAATAAGGTGAATAAATGGCTCATTCTAAGAGAATAAAAGAATAACAGTTATTTTAGTAAATTGATTAGATTCCAAAAGAAAACAGTTTTTAATCATATATTAGATTTTTCTGTCAATGACCTTTCATTTTATGACACGCTGCACCTTTTAAAGACACTCCTGCATGGTGCATTAGGCCATGCTTAATGCTATAGCCATGCTTTCCATGCCGAGGAAATTAGTCAGAAACATGCCTGACTTAAACGAAAGTGTTATTAATGGCTTTGCTGCTCTGAAAGAGAGAAAAGCAAAATGTAAATAAAAATAATGCAGATTAGGGAAAAGTCCTTTTGCAAATAACCAGGCACTTTACTTTCTGTTTTCTGTAAATACAGATTGTTTGTGCAGTTTTGATCTCTCCATGTTTGAAGGGAAAACGATTGATGACGCATCTCTTATTGATAACCATGTTAAATCAATCATTCATTAAAGAGACAGTATGTGGTTCGCAAAGCTAAATAGAAAATCTTAGTGTGGCAGTTACTGCACTTGAAAAAACTTTCAGGAGCTGCCACTTCAATAGTAAAGTCATTTTGCTTTTATAACTTTACACTTAATTCAAAACAGTCAGCAGTTTCTCAGTTTTCCTTTACACAAATACTGGGAATGTAGCAAACAGATTATATTAGCTGTCCCCTGACATCAGCATGTGATAGAATCAGCTCATCTGCTACAGCTTATTTATCATAATAATCATGACTTTCTTATAACTTAAAGCTTCATCTGTTTGTTTGGCCAGGGACTGGAGAATGGTTATCACAGGACACTCATAAAACCCAACCTTGTTTTATATATTAGCTCAAGAACAGCCAAAAACATTTTCTAATAACTTCTGCTAAATTTCCTATCCATCAAAGTTAACCTTAAAGCAAGCTCACAAACATATAGCATTATCACTTGTTTGTTTAATCCAAGAAAACATCAAGTTCATCTTAAAGTACTTCAAAAGACTGACTACTTCTCAAGAGCATTTCATCATTGGATACAGGGTTTTTAGATTCTTTCACTGCACTCTAAAAGGGAAAAGTGACCTGTCAGTCAAGAAAATCAAACTGTTGTAATGACGGTTTACTCTCCACAGTGAAATAAGATTCACTGAGGTCAAGTTAACCTCTCAGTCGAGCTGGCATACAGAATACCAAAAGGAGTTTGAAAGGATAAATGATACTATTTGATGGAACCGATATGGATTGATTAGAACTGACATGGATGTTTCCTCTTTGTGGCAACTACTTTCGAAAAGTTTAATCTGAGAGCTCAGCTCAAGGTGCATATTGATCTAAATAATGAAAGTACTTGAAAACTTACCAGGATTGATGCTAAAATGGGTGTTTTAATGATCCACCAGAACACATCAGTGTTCTCGATTATGTCCCAGCACCTGGTGAGACATGAAAGGATACTGCAAATGTGCAAGATGAAGCAAATCAAAGCAAATTAAAAAAAAAAATAAATAAATATAGCAGTTCCCTGATATTTCTCTCACCCCACATCGTTATAGTAGGCTTTAGCGATGCTCCAAGCTGTGATGAAAATTGCTGGACCTCCTGGAGACATCAAATGTATACACACCCAAAGCCAAAGCTATTACTAGATTTCACAGAGGATCTCAGTTTGCAGAAGGTTTTTCTGCAATTATTTGGGGATATCACAGAAATAAGATAAATATAAATAAATAAATGAACTGCTCTCACCCCAGCCGATCAAAATGTAAGCCCAGAAGTACTTCCTCTCTGAGAAGAAAGAGACAGCCAGCAATGCATGAAGATAAAGGCCCTCCACAAGGAGCCAGAAGAAACTGGCCATTATGCAGTACTGGAAGAACACAATCACTGCTTTGCAACCAACCTAGAGATGGACACAAAAACATAAACCATCAGTATTTATATAGAGTTGATAGAGTTTTACTCATACATGTGATGTTAACTTCCTAATATACTGATGTTTGGACACACCTACTTATTCAAAGTGGTGGGTCCAAACAATTTCCTGGCACTGTATATATATAGATAAGTGTTGCCAAGTCCGCTTGTTATAAGCAACTTTGGGCTTGTTTTTCTGTGAAGTCGTTTGCATATATCGTCAGTCACAGTTGGCAGGTTTTTGGGCTTGTTTTCTTAAGTGCAGTTGCTTATTAAAAGATTAAAAATCAGCACGCAGCTTCAAACAGCTAAGTTAGAAACTACAAACAGAGGCAGAAACCTGGGTGTAGTCATGGACTCAGACCTGAACTTCAGTGGTCACATTAAGACAGTTGTGAAGTCAGCCTACT
>JBBBVU010000019.1:12080848-12093824 GCA_037177055.1 Atherinosoma microstoma
TCCTTAGCTAGGCTATTTGTTATGAATTGGCTTGTATGAATCAATGTATGACAATCAGATTGGCTCAAACTGATTGTTTGTGAAGCACTCTGAGATTACTCTTTCTTGTAAGATGACTGTTTCTTGATGACATATTTCTTGTAACTGCCATGTTTTGTTTTGACTTTTGTTTTGTTTTTTAATTTATTTTATCATTCACTGGTTTTTGGTTAGATTTTGGCACAAAACTTAGGTTAGGTTTAGGAAAATATCTTAGTTTGTTGTAAAATACAGCCTTCCACATCTAGCATGTTTCTCACAAACCATATGTGGAGTACGGCGAGATAGAACATGATGCATTTAACTGATTTCTATAAATGTGTTATTGCCATAAATTTTCCTTGAGGACTGTAAATGAAAAAAAAAACCTTGATTTGCATATCAAGGAAGAAGAACAGGAAGTAAAGGTTGAAATATGCTGAGTTGCATATGAACTGGACTGAAAATCAGTGGCAATAGATCTTGTGGATTGATAAATCCTCCCCAGAGCTCATACATCAACATTACTGAGACAGTGCAGGATCGTCTTCACAGAAAATATAACAAAAAGCCGCCAACGTCCAAAGAGGAGCTTTGGAAGATCCTTCAATAAGCCTGGAGAACTATTCCTGGAAACTATTTGAAGAAATTACAAGAATGCTTGTCTAAGGTTGAATTCAAGGATGAAAATATTCATACCAAATATTGACTTTTAAACTTCTAAGAACTATAAAATATCTGTTTTTGCCTTGCTTTTTCTATTTCCATTGATGCGTGCACATGCTTCAGTTAAGCTGAAGTCTTTCACAAGAGGATAGGCACTGAATACATATATTTATCTCAATCAAATCAGCAACAATGAACAAACACCAACTAAAGCAAACAAGATGAATGAGCTGATTTACATTCACTGTGAGGTGTCTCTTTAACATGTTGCTATGTTTCAGATTGATGCCAATGCTGCCTGCCTCATCTGTCAGTCTTTTGAATCTGAAACTATGTGCAAAATGTGATGTTATCTCTGTAGTGGCTGACGATGGATTAGTTGCTGCTTTGGGTGCACAGAAGAGCCAATTCAATAAAACAGAAAAAAGCCTGACTTTTTATAGGCAAAGAGGTGCTGATAAACTTTTGTGTATGAGAGTGTATGAATGCACATTTGGATTAAATGATAACAAACAGTCAAAATCTCACTTAAAAACACTTTGCCTCTGTTTTTTTTGTGTGTTTTTTTTCATAGAGAAGACTAAGATGGAGAATAAGCTATTTTAAGTTGATGGGGACAGCAGTTTGCTATATGTTGTGTCAAGCTATTGATCTAAACTTTAAGCACACGGCCATCAAACACAAGTTAATCCTTGGAATTTACCTTGCCCTTCACACTGGAACCGCAACAGGAAATCACCCACAAGAATTTGAACACAAACTGTTTAGATGAGGATGGGCTCTATTTATTCAAACAGCTGCTTTTGGTGTCTATCAGATGGTTTTGTGTATATAAAGAAAGGAAAGCATAAGTCATTATAGCCCACCCTTGCACCCCTCCTCCTTCTCAACCTCCCTTCTGCTTTGTGTTAAATCGATAACAGTGACATCCAGCCACTAACATGCACTTTTTAACCACTTATGGGACTTTCTGCACAGCCCTCAACACCACATTTCTTCACTGGATATATTGATGAAACATGTCAGGGTGTGTTATTGTAAAGCAGCTACAGAGGACTTTGGAAAAAAGAGCCACTAAGGTATGTCAACAAAGGACATTTCTGGTTGATCTAAAGCATCAGGACATCTGAGATTTGTCAAAGGTAAGGAGAGAGGAATGATCATGTTGCCTCTTAGATATTAGCCATCTATTTTCTTGAAAGAGTTTTCCTGATAGGCATTAAATGAAAACACACAGAGCGTCAGATGACTATAAGTCACAGCCATTATCAATAAGAAGGCTTTTGGATCCAGACTCCTCTTTGATTTTTCTCTCAAACATTTGCAAAATTTAAAAAAACAAGAAGCCTTTTTTATCCTTGATGACTTAAATTGCACTCATTATGGACAGCAGTGCACAGCAAGAGGAACAGCATGAACGTAAAGATTTGTGAAAGAACAAAAAACAAGTAATTTGCTCTTGGTGCGTCAAATGAAAAAACTAAACACAAAACCATGCAGAGTAATAGATTATCTTATTTTATTACCAGCTGGATGGTTTTGGTTTGAAGTTGCTGTTCACTTAATCCCAAGGACTGTAATTTTAAAAAGAAAAATGTGTGGGAAAAGCCATAGTGAATGCTTTTCTGTACTCAAACTCCCTGCAGCATCACACTGAAAGGTGCATATTACCATGTGGAGATGCTCAAAAGCTTTTCATCCAATTACAGAAATCCACAGAGTACAGGTCGAAATAGTAACAGTGTGGTCCAGTTTAATCACTATACTTTACCTCTGGGAAAAAATAATCATGAGACCTACAAGGTCCAACCAAAGCCTATTTCATTTAAACCTCAGATGTTAACATACTGTCATGCATCAAAAGATTTATGATCAGTAAAAAAATATATATATATATATATTTACAGTGACCTATTGGAAAAACCTTGTGGAAAACCAGTAGACTGTTCTTTTATCCTTTTGCAGCATTTACTGGCATAATTAACATCGCACCGTAAGCAGAAAGCAGGGCTGGACGTAAAAGCAGTTACTCAGATTACTTTGAAATACGTCGAATCACAACTGATTCTGTTTATATGAATTTCAGTTTATGGCTATTTGGCCTTGGCTTAAGGAATCTATTTGAATAGCTTTGACTTTATATAACTCCATTTGTCAGACTGGTTTTGTTGCCAGCTCTGGAAAAGAACTTCACCTTCACATGTACTGACCCAAATGCTGATTAAAATATGTTTCAAAAGTAAGTCATATAACAAGATAGTCGAGCATTTTCAAAAAGAGCAATGCAATTGTACAGAGAATACTTCTAAGTTCAGTTAATTATGGAAGGATGTCATATTGATCTCATCTTGCAGCAATAATTAAGTCAATTTGTAAAGAAAACGATTCTATCTCGGTTAAACATTTACTCCATACTGTTTTCAAGTTCTATATTTCAAAATCTATATTTAGCAATATTCTCTGTAGGCTATATACTATGCCAATAAAATAGACTACTTACTTTTGGCAGACATCCGTACAATAGCAGAAGATAAAGCAGCTGCGAAGGATCCATCCTATCTCCCGTTTTTGGCGACGGTTTACGCAATAAGAAGTTTTCCTGTTGCTTCTTGATGCTGGAAAAATCCCCTTCGTATTTTTGCGCAGTATTGCACGTATGTTGAAATTGAGGTTGTGTGCGTATATGTTTGTTCAGTTGTATGAGATGAACTGCTGTCGCTTCATCGGACCGCGCTCCTCTGTGCGCTCTGCGCTCCTCCAGCTGGAAAGCTGCATCTGCTTAACTGTATACCCGCCTCTTGCCCATTCACAACTCCACACCGCCTGTCCCGGTGGAGCGCTAACAAGCCTGTCAGCCTGCTGCTAGAGGGAGAAAGGTGTCAGTCAGAAAACCACTTATGTATTCTTGTGTAATCCCCCCCCCCCATACTCATTTTATGCGCTTTTTTTTTTTGTCAACAGGCACAGATTGAAGAGCCTGAAACAGTCAGATGCTTATTTCGTCTGAGGAGCAAACATCCATGGCAGTTATGGATCTAATATGACAGGTGGAATAAACCCGTTGGTGGAAGTAACTTATTATTACACTGGATGCTTGTATCTGTGAACTCCTTCAAGACTGAAGTCACCATTTAGCAGCTCCATCTCAAACCAAAGAGTTTTAAATTATTGGGATTTTCCAACATAATTCTGGAGGTTTTCAGCTACTTACATTTAAGTCGAGTCATTTTTATCTATACATTTTGTTTACTCCCAGTTACTGAGTTGTCCCTCCATCCATCTTCTGCCACTTTGACTGGGTCCCAGGGGCAGCAGCCTTAGCAGTGAGGTTGCAGACTTCCCTCTCCCCAGCCTCATTTGCCAGGTCACCTGGGGGGATTCTGAGGTGCTCCCAAGCCAGCTAAGAGATGTTATCCTTCCAGCGTGTACTGGGCTTTCCCTTGGGTCTCCTCTTGGTGGGACGTGCCCAAAATACCTCGTCCAGGAGGCATCCCCAGATACACAAGCTACCTCGTCCAGCTCTTCTCAATGCGGAGGAGCAGCAGCTCTATTCTGAGCCCCTCCCGGATGACCAAGCTTCTCACCCTATCTCTAAGGTAGAGCCCAACCAACCTGCGTAGGAAAATAATTTTGGCCGCTTGTATTTGCAACCTCGTTCTTTCGGTCACTACCCACAGCTCGTGACCATAGGTGAGGGGAACGTACATCAACTGGTAAATCGAGAGCTTTGCTTTTTTGGCTCAACTCCATCTTCACCACGACAGACTGATGCAGAGTCATCACTGTGGACACCGCACCGATCAGCCTATAGATATCCCACTCCATCCTTCTTCACTCATGAACAAGAACCCGAGATACTTGAACTCCTCCACTTGAGGCAGGACCCCATTTCCAGGACACTCCACCCTTTTCCTCAGCAGGAAAAGGCCATGGTCTCAGATTTGGAGGTGCTGATTCTCATTTGAACTGCTTCACACTCGGCTGCGGATCGCTCCAGCAAGAGCTGAAGATCATGTCCTGATGAAGCAAACAGAACCGCATCATCTGCAAAGACCACTGACCCGATCCCCTCAACACCTCAGCTGCGCCCATAAACATTATGAACAGACAAAGGGCAACCTTGGTCCGACCCTCACTGGAAACGAGTCCAACTTACTGCCAGTAATGCGGACCAAGCATTGGTACCGGTTATACAGCTCGTACAAGGGGGTCCGGTACTCCATACTCCCGGAGCACCCCCCACAGGAGTCCCCGTGGGACACGGTTGAACGCCTTTTCCAAGTCTACAAAGCACAGGCCGAACCCCCTCCAAGACCCTGAAGAGGATGTAGAGCTGGTCCACTGTTTCATGACAGGGACAAAAACTACTCTGCTCCTCATAAATCTGAGGTTTGACTATCGGACGGACCCTCCTCTCCAGGAGTCCTGAATAGACTTTACCAGGGAGGCTTAGGAGTGTGATAGCCTGTTTGGAGATTACCACCTCGACAGGCACGGGTAACCTTAAGGCCACAGCTCCGGCTGGCCGCCTCAACTCACAATTACTGAGTT
Source organism: Atherinosoma microstoma (assembly GCA_037177055.1). Lineage (NCBI taxonomy): Eukaryota > Metazoa > Chordata > Actinopteri > Atheriniformes > Atherinidae > Atherinosoma > Atherinosoma microstoma. Next base: position 12,086,084 of record JBBBVU010000019.1, read on the forward strand.
TTTTGGTATTTAAATACCTCATCCCACTGACTTTATTAATGCTTTATTAACACTCTGGTGAAAAAAAACCTTATATCAGCATTTATCTTAAAAAGAGTCAAACACTGCAACTACATAAAACCATCACCGGACTTTTTAAAGGTGCAGTGGTGAAAAACAATGTTTACATTAAGTGTATATGCATTGTGTCCGCATTATATATCCTAGAAGCTGTTTGCCAACCATCAAAAAGAAGAAAAAGACATGTAATGTATAAATAAAAAGGTGGAAACAGCCCTCTAACTTATGCTGCACCCCTTCAAACTAAATTTTTACAAGTAATTCACAAAACCCTGCCTACAAAGCAAAATATCCTTCAACGTGTTTTATCTATTATTGCTGATATTTTAGGTGTTTACAAACATAGTTGAGTCAGCACCACGGGTGTTTCTGTAAAGTGGTGAAGAGGAAGCTAATTTGCTAAATGATAAATAACTGTGGGATGCAATGGCAGTAAAATAACAACATGGTGGATTCAGAGTGATGTCCGACAACCCTAGCTGTCTCCAGAGGTGGAAAGTAATGAATTATATTTACTTAAGTTACTGTAATTGAGTAGTTTTTGTAAGTAATTTGTAATTTTCTACGTAGTTTTTGAAATAAGTAATTTTATTTTTACTCAAGTAAATTTCTAGATGGGTACTTTTACTTTTACTTGAGTTGAATTTAAGTAAAGATATCTTTATTTAATTACATGTCCTTGCACGCCTACACACGCTTGTGCAGGTGGAATTCTCACTGATGATGGCTGGTGCTGAGCAAGAGATGGAGATAGAGGAGGCTGAGGATTGTCAAGCAGAGACATTGAATGTCCGTACAGAGATTAATCGGAAAGTGAAGGAAATCCTTGGCCATATCTCAGAGCTGTAAGCTTTCAAAACTTCCATATCAAATCTATGAAAGTATGTGGCAGGAAGTAGAATACGTGTGCTCTTGCCTGTGTATCCCAAATGTCATATTTATTGTTCAGTTAAAACCTTCCTTTGATAAGCAAACTGCAGCTTCATTCAATTATTAAAGTAACTAAGTAACTTTTACTCAAATTACATTTTAAATTAAGTACTTTTTTACTTTAACTGAAGTAGATTTTTAGACGGATACTTTTACTTGAGTAGAATTTAAGCAAAGTAAAGAGACTTTTACTCGATTATAATGTTTCAGTATGTTTCCACCTCTGGCTGTCTCTTTGTAGTTGTGTTTGTCGAAAAGAAGGAACTTAATGGACAGCACAACGGAGATGCGTCTGAAACTGGACAGCCGAAACTGATATTGCACTTTCTTTTTCTGTCTATTTTTAATTTTTTTTTTGTTGTTGTTTGTTTTGCACTTTAACTCTTAACATAAAATAACATATCAACACAAACCAAAAGAATTTATAGACAGTAAATGAATAAACTCGTGTAAATGTTTGTTTCTTTCTGCTCCACTACGTTCCATGTTGACATCAACACATATTGTAATCCCTGAAGTAATCCCAAACCATGGTATAGCTCTGACAGTTTTACTTTATCCCTTCAGTAAACATGTTTCTTTCTGTTAAGATCCTCTTGCTTGTACTTTTAAATACATTCTGAAGATATGAGCAAATATCCTCTGCATCCGCCATAACAATGATGTGGTATGAACAAGACAGACCTGCATCATGTCGTGAGATGTTCTTTTTTTGTTTGAATAAGTTTTGGCGCAGTAATGGCCTTCATTTGAAATCAGCATGACAGTAAATGGGTCAGAGAGAGAGAGAGAGAGAGAGAAAGGGATGACATGCAGCAAAAGGCCATAAGCCAGGACTTGAACCCTGGCCAGCTGCATCAAGGAGCCTCAGCCTCTGTACATGGGCATATGCTCAACCAGCTGAGCTATGTCGTGTCAACTCTACTTGAGTCTACAAGTTAGCATCTCCAGTTCAGGGTCAGTTTTGTTTATCATAACAAAAACAAAAAAAACAACAACAAAAAATCCGTCCTCGAGCTGAGCACCAGGCCTTTGCACACACATTCTCACTTACATTCAATATAAACAAAAAGCACAACCTCTCATTTTCATCCACATTATTGTTTAATTTTTGAAGTTTGTCTCAGGTTTGAAATGACCTCTAAATTCTTTGCAAAAAATACAGAGGACATGAACCTCACTGACATCTGCCACATGAAATAGTAATCAAGCTCTTACACTCACTATGTGAGCATCAGAACCACAGTGAGCTTTCATAATCACTCACAGTAACTTAGTGAGGCACATTGACATATATTCAAGCATGTCTTCAGGGCTAATAAGTGCAGCCCTGAAGGTGTCATGTCTGGAATCCATCTTAAATAACAGAGTCACTTTTACAACCTTACAAATGAACAAAGTAATCATAAACACATGAAAACAATAGTCATGGTACGAGGCTGGAGATGTATACCACACGGAACAACAGAAGCAGTGGGAGGGGCACCTATACTGTCGGTGGCCAGCAGCTCATTAGCCTAATGTGGTAATGAAGCAGCCTGTTCTGACACAAGGGTAAGAAATATATAAGGACATACACCAAACAGCTGCTTGCAGAAAGTCCATTACCCAAATTGCACTGTTACATCCTCTTGTAATTGCTAATGTACAAAATGGATACAGGCTCCTCTTAAATAAGAAAATGATAAATAGTCTGCTCATACATGACATTTTTTAGCCCCATGTAAGTGCTTTACAGTGTGTTTCTCATTCGTTCATTCAGTGCTTATTTTCTTTGTATAATATCAGGCCTCTCCATATGTCATCAAGAAAAGACCCGTGTAATGGTAAAGAAGAGAAAAGCTGAGATTCACCACTTTGTTTAAATGTGAATCACTTCTTTTTATGAGACTATAGCTCAGGGAGACATGGAGAGGAGGTTACTGTGGAGACGCGCCCAACTGGAGGAAGCACATTTGTCGGCAGGCTCTTGCAGCACCTTCAAATCCACCTGTCCTCTGCGCTCCTTCCCTGCAGTCACACGAACGCACCCTTCATCCATCCTGACTGCAACATTGAACGTCCATCATCCTGAGCTGTAGTCCCATGCTTATGTTTCTGTCACAGCTGATTGACTGCCACTCACAGCTGACTGGACCTCACAGCTTTCTCTTCTGTCCCTGTGACTGACTAAACCCTACCTAGCATCTCTCTGCATGAATACACCCATGAATATTGATGAACAAGTAACATGGCAAAGAATAAATCTTCACAAAGAGCACAGACATGTTTTATTTTTTCTGTTCCTGGTCGTAGTGAGGTCACAAGATATTTTCATTATGTGGCCTTACATCATGGTTGAAGGCTAAAATGAGTTTGAATGCAATTCTGTAACATTTTTTTCTGTCCGTTACAGAGGAGCCAAATCCTAACATGGAGGTGTTAGAAAGGCGAAAAAAATAGAGATAAACTTTTATTCAACTAAACTCAAACCATAGTTGCTGCAGTTCCAATAAAACGGTAAAAGAAATCCTAAAACATGAAGGAAAGCAAGTCAGAGAACAAACTTGGACTAACACAATCTGGCAAATGGAGACGCAGACACCAACGGGACATACGCAGGTTCAAATGAATCAAATGTGTTGAGAGCAAAACTTACTTTGTTCCTCACTGGGAAAGTTTAAATAATGTTCTTGTTTGGTATTTACATTTTAAAAAAAGAATGGAAATGATAAATAACTTGCACGATCAAATGTTTTCAGTTCAACTACTAATTCTGCTTGTTTTCCCCAAAAATTTGACTAGCGGAAATTTTGATTGTCCACCTTCGCTGGTTACCCAAAACGTTAATTTATGTCATCTTCACACCGAATAATCTGCTTGACTCAGCACAATAAGGACTTTCGAGTTTCGATAGTCGAACTTGATTTCACACTGCTTTCAATAAGAAAGTGCTTTTTGGAATGATTGTTCCCCCCTCCTCACCTGAGGTGGCACTAAATCAAGAAATACTGCAGGAGAAGAAAATTCAAACAACAAAGAAGAAAACTTGCTCCTCTGTTGGTTCATGCAGTACAACTTCCATTTCCCCCATATAAGTTGTAGTCCGCTTTGGTTCATTTGGAGCGAACTGAGTCCTAAGATTTGAGGCGGACCAGAGTTTGCTTCTTTGATGCTCATCAGAGTTTGATTGTGCATTCACACCTTCCCAAATGAACCAGACTTTTCTTGCAAATGAATTAAGCTTCACTCCCATATAGCCTACAGCTGACAATGCGTTACAAGTTGAATTTTAAGTCATTGCAAAGAACTATTGACAGCATGAATGGGTTTAGTTTCTTTCTAAATGGACCACAAAAAGCAACTTTTGTTGTGAGAGATTATTTGAAATGAAAATAAATCTATACTGTGTTATTCTGTTGGACTGCAAACAGATCTAACCTTTTATCAAGAGAGATGCCTTGGATCAGTGGACCATGGAAAACTAAAGGACTGCCACAAAGGATTTCCATCTCAGTAAGGTCAAGAGTCTTTCGGTCTACTGAATTAATCTCGGGCTACCTCCATGTGCGAGGACACGTCAACACTGAATAGGCAATCAGTGAGACTTAGTTACGAAGAGAATTTAACTATGCAAAAGGTTTAAGAGAACTGAAAATAAAGTAAATCTTTACTTCAAAAATTTCTTTAACTAAGATGCTTTTTTGGTATGATTTTAACGAAAAGTGAGAGAATGGACTGATCTCTATAACAGAGCTGGGTTCGTACATGTCAGGTACCCTATATATCCACAACTACTCATGCTTTATACATGTGTGTCTGCAAGTCTGCAAGGGTCACTGTGCATTCATGTGATGGGAATTTCATTTTTCACACTGATCTCTCTCTGGATTTCTTTCTATGAAGCCCACATGCAAGTTGTGCAAATGTAATGTAAAATGTAAAGATGTAAGTTCAATTTTATAAAATGAGGTCATTTATGTTAATTTCTTGCTCTTTTTTTTTTCCAACGAGCTGCAGAGAAATTATTTTCTAAGAAGTCCCTAATAACTTCCACTTCTTATGCTGAGTTTTTCAGTGTACATCTATGCAATCACAGACCAAGATTCATTTAAATAGAAGAGGAAAATGAATGTATGCTATTCGTTTGAATCATTTATTTACCGTATTGTAATGCAGTACAACCTATGCTAAATATGTAAATTAGCTCTATATGGATTTGGCTTACTGTCTCACCCTCTGATTATGATCTGTTGTTGTCATCATTCACTAGCAGTTTCTGGATTGCTGCTGGGATTCCTGCACAGATAAGCTGAACTGTCCTTTACACAGTAAGACATGCAGAACACCACAGAACAAACTTAATGAAAACACAAACTGGTCTCGTGATAAAAGTACGAAGAACGCAAGGATAAATCATTGTATTCATGCAGAAGGACATAAGTTGTGTTCTTTGTCATCTGCCCAAAGTGATTTATTTCAGTGGGATGTCTTTTCATTTAATGCCAACTCTGGCATGGCCAAACTGTGGCTCTTGCAAATGTCTTGTTACCTGGCAACTTTGTGAGACACGGATTTTTGTTTTTTGACCTTGACTAAGTAGTTTTTTGTGCCAAAACCTAACCAACCATAAGAAGGGAAACTAACCTGTGATTAGGAACAAGTTTTAAATTAAAGTAATGTTAACAGCACTGGCTGGGATTTAAGATCCACTCATGATTTAAGTATGTACCTCAAACTTCAAACAGTCCTTTTGCTATAGTTTCTTGAGAAATTCAGTGAGATAATATTCTTGTTTTCTTGTATGTGAGAAAATTGTGTCCAAAAATACAAATGAATAGATTATATTTAATGATAGTTCACATACTGTTTACTGTCTATAAACAGGACAGCAGTGCATCAATGAGTTTGTTTTAAGTGTCCACCAAATGCGCCAATAAGATCTTTTTTTTTTTTTAACTGCAAGCAAGCTTTCAAAAGACAAATCCCCTCCATCTTCCCAGTGACATTCAATAAAGTTATTTTCAATGTTAAGAGACTAAAACTGTTCAGAGTCCTCTATCAGAATTTAAGTGGGAATTGTGAAAATTGTGTTTGATCATTTTGAATTTTCATATCTTACTCTTTCTAGTGTGACAATACAGCCCAGCTTAATGGAAAAATGCAAATAGTTTCTGACAGTGATGACCAGTTGGATTTTTTTTCGGTGGAGCAGTGCCTCATTCAACAAGCAAAAAGTTTAAGCATTGAAATAATATTACCACTTCATGTTTAGATATCCAGCAGGTAATTAATCTGTACATTAAATAATTTAATACTTCGACAAACAGTAGTTTGTCTCGGTAACCTCAAGAAGAACACAGAAAAGCCAGCAAGGTCAGAAAAACATGTCAATCCTCGGGATGGTTTTATAGCCTGCTGCGTGTTAATGTTCAGATGATGTGCCTTGCTGTGGACGTAGTACTCATTTTTGTAGACATGATTCTGCAATGCATGCTGCCGATGGCTAACTTCATTATGCTGGCCCTGTCATACAAGTTTGTCTCTACAGGACTGTGAGGCAGTGGTGTCATCAGATGTGTTCTTGATGTTAATCAACTAAAACAATTCTCATGGATATTACTGTTGGCATCAATGTAGCACAAACATTAGCTGGTATTTGTTAGAAAATGTCAGTTGTCTTGTATGCTTGAATGGCAATAAAATCAGGGCTCTTTACTTCCTCAAAATTATAACCTTTTATATCTCTTAACGTGCATTCCAACAGTGCTCTCCTGAGGCGATTGTTCACAGGATTTAGTTTAAATCTATCTATTGGAATTTTTTGATTAGTCAGTGTCATCATGCTAAAGCAAGGCCCATTTAAAAGCATCTCCTCATTGTGCTTCCTCACTCCCCCTCCAGCTGTGTAGCAATGCTGTGCGTTCTCTGGTGTTCTCATGTTTCTTTATATTCTCAGACAGATGCTTCATTTCCCTTTATTCCAGCAACTGTCCAGGCTGGATCTGTCCCAGTTGTTTTAAAAAAGTATGCACAGAAAGCTCCATTATTGCATTAACATGACTACAGTTGGCTGGCCATGCCTTTCTGCTTACCAGTTCCGTAAGAAAACTCAATATGTACTGCTTTTCCTTGCTGCTTGTCGGCTGTCTGATTACAAGGTTGGGTTGATCAGGGCTCAGGTTTTTCACTTGCAGTTTCTGTCAAAGATCTTGGAAGAGAGAACTCATGGAGTTAGGACTCAGTTTTGTCAGGCATGTAATTTTGTTTGCCATCAGACAGTAAAAATGCCGCTTTTAGTGACCTTAGTTCAAGCTTTGGGCCATAAAGTACAAAACGCATCATGCATTCTTGATACAAATGTCCTGTGGGTGATTTTCTTTTTTCCCCATCGTCCCCGAGCTGAACTTGAGACACGCAGACAGATTAGTTGTGTGGGAATAATAGGAATGGCTGCACTGTAAAACATAATTTTACACAGGATTGTTTTTGTATATTCTACATGTATTTTACCATATTTCAAATGGCAAATTGATATTTTGTCTTATTATGTCTGAAATTCTTTTTAGTGATGTTTTTCTTGAGGATCAAAGAGGTTGGTGTCCTAACACCCTCTGTTGCAGCCACCCTTGGTCACAGAACTTATGTAATCATACTAACAGAAACAAAATCAGTTGTTTTGTTTTTTTTAGGATTTTCTTTGTGTGTGTGTGTGTGTGTGTGTGTGTGTGTGTGTGTGTGTGTGTGTGTGTGTGTGTGTGTGTGTGTGTGT
>JBBBVU010000019.1:12101134-12113943 GCA_037177055.1 Atherinosoma microstoma
CCCCTCAGGTCATCTGGATCTGGTCTCTTATCAGTTCCCAGAGTCAGAACCAGACATGGAGAAGCTGCATTCAGCTTACATGCCCCACATGTCTGTAACAAACTCCCAGAAAGCTTCAGATCAGCTGAAACACCATATTATGGACGCACCGGTTCTCAGCTGCATTTGAATAGTTTTTATTTAAAAGTCCAAATCTGCATTGTTTCTTTTAAGCTTGAATTTTTAAACTTGATCATGTTTTTATTTGTGTTCTTAATCTAATGTCCTTTCCTTTCACCTTTCTCTTGTATTTTATTTTAAATTACCTCGGCACCCCACTGTAATGCTTTTAATGTTTTATGTAAAGCACTTTGAATTGTCTTTTCTTTTTTCTTTTTTTAAAAGAAGTCTTGAGCTCTGACATCCTTCGGCCTTGAAGTCCTACATTTGGGTCCTAACTTTAACCGTGGATTGTTTAGGATTTTGTTTAAGAAGAGAACATTGTTTTATTTGAAAAAGAAGAAGAAGGGAAAAAAAGACATGGCAGCTCAGTGAAGCTCTTGTGGAAAACCATACAGGTAGGAAGAGTAGACCAATACAGTAAGCTGAAACCATAAAACGCTCTAAAAAATGTGATCATCTATAAATTCATCTTGTCTTTTTCTTATTTGATATGTTGTTTTAAAAACATCTGCTCTAAATACTTTGAATAAGATATCTGTATCTTCTACCACTTGGTCACTGGCTGATATTCAGAGGTGAGTTTTGGGTGACGAGCAGAATAAGGAAATACAAACTGGATCAGGAACAGCTTGATGCATCATTTTGAAAAGTGCAGCGTCTGCAGCAGCACTTCAAGAAAAAATACAAAGCACCTTTTTACCAGGTGAATCTGCTCCAAAGATGTATCATTTTTGCACTTGGCAATCATGAAAATATTAGAATTAAACAAGTACCAATACCTCAGGAAAAAACTTAATTATCAATCGGGCGAAGCTGAGAGCAGCAGTAGGTGACCCGTTTAGACAGAACGAGACTGAGTTGCAAGCCATATAAAATGCTTTAAATGCTCAACTATGATATGATAAGAGTTTCTGCCACTTGGCTGAAGGGTTTCAAAATGACACCCACACAGTGGGAGTGATGTGACTGTACCAAAGTCAGTGTCACTGTATCCTCCTCCACTGAAACTCATCAGAGTCTCCAGGTGCTTTCTGTGCATCAATGTCAGAGCTGCTGCAGAGAAAAGCTGTGTCCATCTGTGACAAAGAGCTGCTCCTCAGTCACTCCTCCCAGGGGTGAAATTAGCTCAGCAGAATACTATTTCACACAGAGACATCACCTTTCACCCAAATGTAATCATGTGTCTGGAGTGTAAAATGGTTATAGCCATCAACATATGTAATTTGAAGGATTTGACAGCCTGAGAAACAGTTATTCGGGGAAGAATTTTGAAGCCTCAGTTTCAATAACACTCTGCTTGATGTTTTGTTAATGTGAATGGGCTTGCCATTAAAATTCATATCACTGATGCTCATGAATTCTTTCAGCAAAAACATTTGCATGTCTGAACTGTTAAATATGAATGAAAATAAATGAACATATTGCACTCCACAAAGGCTGAGGCTGATTTCCTTTTCAAAGCTAACTAGCGGTGTAGAGCTATAGGCCTATGATTGCTGAAGATTTTAAAACAAAAAACACTGCCACTCTTAATCAGTTCATGCATTCATCTGTCCATTTTTCACTGCTTGTGTTGATCCAAATTCCAATGGCAGTATTTAAACTCTCATTCAAAGGTGTTTCCAAGACAGCTGGGACATATAATCCATCCAGTTGGTCTTCTCCCAATCTGAATACCACCTGGAATACTTCATGAAGGTCTCCAAGAGACACCGTAACCAGATGCTCAGTGACACACTAATTAAAGTATTTTTCAGCCCCGTTATGACTGCTGTTGTGTCACAGATTTCAAATAAGAAGAATGAAAGGAGCACAATAAACAATCATAAGAGAAGCTGCAATAGGTGAAATCCTCAATTTAGAAATACTTTTAAGAACACATGTAGCAAGATGATTCTATTTTACATTTTCTTTGCTATCACTCTACATTTTAATAACTCCCCAATGCATTATTCAGGCACCTTTCAGCATGTCTTAAAGCTAGCAGGAGGATCAGTACACTTAACATACTCAAGCAAGGACACCTGAAGAAGTAGCTCGGGAATCAAAATTAAATCCATCCATTTCTGAATGTCAGTAATGCTGAGGCCTTTTGCTCAAAAGTCTTTGTTCTCTGTCAAAGAAGCAACAGTTAAAATGTCAACGTTATTCTCAGGTGTCACTTGTTACTTTTCCAAAATCCTCATTTACTTTAAGATAATAATAAAGCAGAATTATTGTCTGGTGCTTTTTCTACAATCCACTCCAAAATTCAGACACTAGCTGAGTTTCCTTTTGTACAGAATCCCACAGAATCCTACATAGTTTTATGACTGTGAAACATTTTGATAACATTATAAACTATTGAAACAAGGATTTTGGAATCTTTGACGAACTCCTTGCAATCTTTGGGATTGGGGTGTATGATGCTTTCAGACAGTTCCCTTGTTTTCACTATAGTTGGAAAGAAGCTGGAAATGATCACCCGAGAAAAAATCAACCACATGTGGGTCTTATTATGTTTATGTGTTTCAAGATTTAATTTGAAATTTTCAAAAAAGTGCCAAATTCAATGCCCAACAGAGAAGGCTGGTTGGAAAAGATAATATAGTTTAGCTACATATAATAAGATGTGACCGTGCAATAATTTCTTAGGACCTTGTGGCTAATCAATAATATTCTATTACGCCATGGGGGATGTCGCTGGGGGACCCTGCACCTGACAATTTTATTCAGCATTCATTTAATTTCTCTTTTACTGATGCGCCATAACTTGAGACATTTTACTGAAATATTGGGACCATAAAAAAGGGTCAATTTGGTTTTATTTATCTTTTCATTCATTTTTTAAAAATGTAAATCCTGCACCTTAAGTTCAATAAGTCTGACCAGGAGTATAAACTGTGGGAGTACACGCAGATGTCTGTGAGCATCAGGCTGGCAGGGAAATTTTGATGAGAAGATGTATGACTCACAAGAAGACAAAGAAAATGGAAAATTAATTTAAACAATAAATCTGTAAGTGGTGCTGCTCGGCACGGTTGGCCTGACACAGACAATATCTGAAGCAAGCTTGGATGGGGCTTTACAACACAGATGTTGGGATTTTAATTCCATTTCAATCAGTGTTTGTCAACTTTAATACAAATGAGACCATTTTTAATCTACTTTATTTGACTGTGATGAATGGTTCATAAGACATTTTGTGAAGGAAATTTGTATTTGATATTCCTAGGAAAAAACAGGGATTCCATTTGAGCCAGTATGCATATATCAATATAATCCTCATCATGATACATCATAATAAAAATAGTCTTTGAGTCACACTGAAATGTGATTCATGCTAAAATATCTAGATTTCCTATCAATCTTAACCCCCTGATGCCCAGCCTCTAGGGCAAAACATAACCTTGATCATCATCTTTTCATGATGTAAAACAGTTTTGATGTTTCAAAAATAGAAGCAAACATTAATTTCTGATCATTTTCTGTAACTTTACAGCATCCTGAGTGTCTAACCAGCATGAGTAGAATATGTTAGAACAAAAAGGTGCAGGACAGTTTTTTTTGTATTGCTTTGAACAGAGATAAGACAATGCGCTTATGGCATTGTCTTGTGTAATTACATCACTGCTGGACGTAGCAGACCATTGCAGACCAGCTTTCCAGAGAAGCAAACTCTTTTGACTGCAGGCATGTTGAGCCCTGGCCACAGACAGCTGGTGCAAGCCAGAGGCTCAGTGAACAGATTTACACAAAGATCCTTATATTCTCTGAACTAAAGATGAACTGCCTGTGTTTGCCAATAGCTGTTTTGCTGTCAGTTGGATTTTGGATTCAGTGGTGGTCTCCAGCAGCAGTTCGTTCATTTTGATAAATGATTTCTTGACCTTCACCAACAATACAATGTAAAGCTCTGTGGTGAAGTTTCACAATGACGAGAAAATTAGATGAATTAATAAAGAAAAAAGAACCTGAGCTTTAATGCATCTCTTTTTTTCTTTGATTTTTCTTTTGGCATTCATAATTGTTTTAGTTTGTGGTTTATTTCATGTTTCAGTGTAAGTTGTTGGACATCCCTAAATACAGATGATGACAGCTTTTTGTTTTCCTGGCTGGAATATTCCTTTTATGTGTAATTTAAGTTGTAAAACTTTGAGAATGAAATAGCAGCTAAACAAGCTCAGGGACACACAATGGCTGTGTTAACACAGTAATACTGCCAAGATAATGTGTCTTTAATTTGTTTTTCAAATTTTATATTAAAAATGGGCCAAAATTAGATTCCAGCATGACTTGTTATGGCTTCATTGTGGCACAAAAAGAGATCACAATCAGTATCACTCCATGTCATAGTCAATATCCACAAAACAACAACCACAAAAGAAATCAGTGGTTTTACACTGTCAAACCCAAAATTCATTTAGACTTGTTTGCTGTTTGATGACAGTCTTGCTTGTGCTCGCTTGAAACAAACAAACAAAATGTCAATATTACATCTACGTTGCAAAACTGCCCGAATCTGGGTTGACAACACACCAAACATACTGGCAAGATAAAGAAGATACAGATCACATACAGCCATGGTGAAAAGAAAGTGCACCATTTTTCAATGCAGTTTGTACACATCATGATATAATTTGCACAAAAAAAAAATCTTCTGATCTTTACCAGTGTTTAAAATTGTGTAAAATCTTCTTCTGATGAACAGAAAGTGATTTTTTTTGGCCTCTTAATGCATAAAACAAAAACTAAAAGCCAAATGGCAAAATTGGATAAAAAACTAAGTACATACCACAATTGTAGTAGATTACAGAACCACCTTTAGTGTCAAAAACTTGAAATTATGGTAATATGTTATCAAAGAGATTTTTGAACATGTTTTTCTAAGGAGTCCAGGTCCTGTGGCTGCAAATCATCACCCCTCCAGCACCATGCTTGTCAGTTGGTATGAAGTGTTGTGTTGATGGTTTTATTTTCAACCAAATGTGGTAGCAAAACATTTCCAGTTTATTCTTGCCTTTCCTTAGGACATTTAATCTAAAAATCTTGTGATTCATTTAGATGCTTCTGTGCAAACGTAAGCTGTGCTGCCATATTCTTTTTAGAAAGAAAAGGCTTTCTCCTGGCAACCCTTCCAGACAGGCCGCACTTATTCAATATTTTCCCCATTGTACTGTCTTAAACTTGAGCATAAACATGCTTAGTGTTGCCTGTAGAGTTTTCAGTTTATCCGAGTATTGCACGGATTGTGGGGTGAACTTGGGGTAAATCTCAACCTGGGAAGATTGCCAATTGGTTTCCACTTTTGAATAATCTTTCTCACTGTATGAAGGACTCCACATTGTTATAACCCCTCACAGACTGACAGCTAGCAACAGTTACATATCTAAGATCAACCACTGTTGACACCATTCCTCCTTGGTATTGTGTTAACACACCTTCATGCTGCAAACTAGGAAGCTACCAAAATTCTTGCTCAAACCTGCTGATGATCAATTATTCATGTGCATTTGATTATCAGCATTTAACTGTTGCTTACCCCCTTAATTCTCATGGAAGTAGTAAGGGTGGGTTCCATATGTCAAACATTGTTTCTGTATTTGGGCTTCATTAAGTAAAACTATTAACAGCACAGTGTAATATGCCATGTGTTTTGGATTTAACTAAAGTTTGTATTTAAACTCAGTAAGGTGATTTTTCATCAAATCCTGATATGTGAAACTTTACAATTTAAAGAGCGTGTTCTTTATTTTTGTACTGTATGAGCATAACAGTCACATTTGAGCCACTTCAACAGTCTAAGTGTAGCCTTATAGTTGTTTTTAAACCCTCATAAAACAACTTGTAGACTGTTTTATGGTACCGCACATTGACATGTTTTCAGTTAAAAGAAATGAAGGGGGAAATCTAATCAGAAAGAAATGATCAAAGATAGCTCACTATAAGCATACAACACTACACAACCACATTCAGATTTTTAATTTGAACATTGCTGGTAATTAATATGCTAATTTACATATCACTGCATCTTAAAGCAAAGAGAAAATAATTACTTGTGACCACATTTTCAAAATGCTAAATTCGGTCATTAGTGGAAAGAATTAGTTTTTAAAAGGTTAGCAACTATCTCTCAGCCCTTCAGAGCATTTTGTCTAAATTAACTAGACTGTTTAAAAGGCTTATCTGATCATATGAATAAACTCACCCATAAATTACTTCAGAGCAGCCTGAGAGAAGCACACTTCATCACGCCACTTTAACTCCCAAAGGGAAAATCAATATGTCCAAAAAGTTTAATTGCATGACTCAAATACTTGAATTTTCTGCCAACTTTTTGCTTTTCTGCACAGATAAGAGCAAGTTTGAGAGGAGTAAAGCTAGAGTGGCTCTCCTATGCCAATAGCCTCACTTAAGGAAAGACATTGTACCCTCAGTGATCACACATACTGGCCTTTCATCATGACACTAACTGGATTAGCCGCTTACAGATCAATATCCTTTTCGTGCCAGAGAACAGACTCGGATTGCTTGAATATTTTTAACATCCTGCTTGGCCTTGTCTAGACAAACACTGAGCTTATCAGATCTATTCCTCTCTCCAAGTTCCACTCTGCATTCATTATCTTGAGCAGAACTTTTGAATCAACTTTACCTGGTGTAGAATTTATTAGAATTGCAAAATTGATATATTTTCTTACGGATTCCAATCAAACACCGCCCTCGTCTCTCAAAATCCTCTCTGCAAGGCAGATCAGTTTAATCAAAATACTGACATGTCTGTATTTTATCCATCAGACTTAGTATTTGTGTCTATAGGCACCAATAGCACAGCAGGAGCAGCATCTAAATGAAAGGCTTTGCTTTAGCAGGGCAACTTACAGCCAAAATATCACTGCAGATTTACTGTGCCATGCTAGTAAATCCACCATGCATAATTCTTTTTATAACACTTTCTTTTCTCCTCCATTTAATTCATATTTCCACCACACATTAGCTGGAAGAGCTCACACAGAGGGACAGAATAATAAGTTGCGCTGCCTTTGATGCTAGTGCTCTGTAAACTCTTTATCAGCAAAACAGGAGCTCATAAAAATGAATATACACCTTTGCTTCAATAAAAAAAGAAAGAAAGACAAGAAAAATCTTTTTATAGCCTATAAAGCTTATATAGCTAATTTCCTGCAGAGTTCAATTCGCCAAAGAAGACAGACATACTGAGGAAAAAGTGCTATGATGACATTTAGACATTCCTCATTGTGCACATATGCTGTTATGGACCTGGCTGCTAAATTTAGCACTTGCCTGCCACTCTTCACCCATCACCATCAGCCACCTCACCCCTCCTCCCCTCTATGCCCTCACCCTTATGGAAGATTGCTTGAACAACCTGTCACTTCGATTGTGGTCACACAAGTAGATTCCCACTTACTGAATTTAAAGCGTCCTGTTTCTGGATCACTGTATACGTTGACCTCTTTACTTTACAAACCGTAAATGCTGATCGCATTCAATATCCAATATGTGAACTATCTTAAAAAAAGATAAGAATTTCTACGAACTGATGCCACATTGAAGTGTAGGAGTGAAAAAAGTCCCTTATTAACCATCTAAAAGAAAATTGTTTTCAGTTTTTCTGTCATCAGCCCTCTGTTATTAGGTGAATAACTGTTGTCTGTACAAAGAAAGAGGAAGAATGTCGAACAGCGGAGATATGTTAATTTCTTTTCTACAAGCAGTCAACAATAATTTCTTCTAGGCATAAATTATCAGCATTTCAGCTGCCTTAACTCACAGCTGTACTTATCTGTACTTCTACACATAACTAAACAACCACATGTACTGTGAACATGCTGCAGACATATCCTCAGAGATTATCAAAGGCTGCTGCAGTTCTTTAGCCAATGGTTTGGATGTGCAAAAGTGAATGTTCTGCTATGATAGAGACAAAGTAAGTGGATAGTTGAGTAATTTTTCTCAAATAATGTTGCCATTATAAAATCCAGATTTTAAACATGGAAGAATATATGTATGTGAAAGAAAGAATATATGGACAAGAGTAAGAATATATGTAAGGGTAAAAATATATGTATGTGTGAGTTAGGATATATATGTAAGAGTAAGAATATATGTGAGAATGAAAATGTATGTATATGAGTGGAAGAATGAATTATGGCCTATACGGCCCCTTATAGCAGTCCATTTATTATACAGTCAATGTGTCATACACTGGAAGTTACACAAATCGAGGTTTTTGCTACTTTTTCAGAGGAAATGGCAGTCTCCACTCAGCACCACATGCAAGCTGTTTAGTCCGCAGGGTGGGGAGCACCCAAGTCAGATGAGCATGACTTGCTTTATTTATACAAAGTTTGCAATAGATTCCCTTTGTTCTATGTCAAAATCCTGGATTGGTTGATTGAAGTACCTTATATTGCACTTACTTTACCAGGGTGAAGTGTGACATTGTGTGGTTTGCAGTGCACCTCTTTACCAAGCTGGGTGTGTATTCTGAAGAAGCACTCCTTCCATCTCTACTGTGGACTCCTGGAGCAGTAAATAGCTGTTTTTTATTAAGTGAGCTAAATAAAGGGTTCTCTTTCCTATCCTGTTGTGTTCTCCGCTTCTGGTTTATTGACCTTCAGAAGAGACTCCTTTAAATCACTGAGCTATTACAGTATTAAAGACCGCCTGAATGCGTAAGTCGTGTACAAATGTTTCTCTGCTGAAACCATCACAATTACAATCCATATCATTAACATTTCATAAAACATAGTTGTGCTCTGATTGAATCCATTGAAATTGTATGTAGATGGATGGATGTACAGACGGACCTTCCTTCCTTCCTTCCTTCCTTCCTTCCTGAAAGGAAATTCCAATAGTGTGGCAGCTCAATAAAAACACTCACTCTTGCACCTTTCACAAAATAAGTAAATAAAACTATAGATATATAAATAATTTGTATAAATAAATAAATTGAACAAACAATAAAAAGGTACATACCCTTTTTTATCAGTCCGTCCAGGCTTTTAGACTTTTTGTCTGTAAGGCCCCCCTGCACACTGCAGCTTAAAAGAAAGGACTGGTCACAACAGTCTGACAGAACATGACCAATATGTTCCTACACACATCAAAGGACCTCAGAGTCCGCAGAAAGAAAAGGCAATTCTGTCCCTTCCTATAGAGGGCATCAGTGTTACAGGACCAGTCCAGCCAATCATTGATATGAACGCCCAGATATTTATAGATGTGCACCACTTCAATGTCTTCCCCCTGTACGGAGACTGGATAATGGAGTGACCCCTCTCACCTGAAGTCCAGGACCATCTCCTTTGTCTTAGCTGTATTTAGAGACAGCACTTGTGATCCCAGTCTCTGAAAAAGTCCACAAGGTCCCTGTACTCCAGATCATGCCCATTCTTGATACAGGCCACAATAGTTATATCATTCAAATATTTTTGTATGTGGCAGGACTCTGAGTTGCATCTAAAGTCTGCTGTATGAGTGTGAACAAAAACGGTGCAAGCACCATCCCTTGTGGCACCCTAGTGCTGCTGTTTCAGAGGACAAAGTTCCCAAGCCTGACATACTGAGGCCTCTCTTTCGGCCTGTTATCCAGGAGGTCAGGGAGCAACCCACTCCCATCCCTTCCAACTTGTCTCTCAGTATGAAGGGCTGAATTGTATTGAATGCACAGGAGAAATTAAAGAAAAGTGTTCTAACCTAACATCAGGTTCCTCCAGGTAGGTGTAGGCCCAATGCAGCATAAAAAGCACTGGATCCTCCACTCTAATATGCTCCTGATAAGCGTATTACTGCTGGGCAGAGGGTATGCCTACCAGCCTTTTCTCCTTCCACCGTTAGCAGACCCTCAGGAAGCACAGGAGGCATAAAATACCCATGCCAGGACAAGGGCATGAATAGAAATGAACTTTGGCCTCCTTAGGGCACGCTTTCAACATTTTCACCGGCCCAGTCAGGACATGGGACATCACAGTGGCCTGTGCTGTCCTTCACAACATGTCCTATCTGAAGAAGGAGAGGACCCCCACAGTGCCACCACACATGGTTTGGGACAATCCTGCCATTTTCCCAGATGATAAAAGTGTTCAACTGGTCAGAGACCATTGTGTCTTTAAATTGTTTTACTTTAGTTAATAAGCATGCTTTCATTTCAAATGAAATATTACTGGCAATGCCAGAGGAATTAGTGTAATTTTAAATTGATTTGGCCTGTTGTGTTTGCGCTGTAAACTGTGTGTACACAGGCCTGCAGGGAAGATACTGCATCCATTCATTTGTATGTTAATTTGCTGTGTATAGATCTATGATTCTGTACTTTTTGTCTTGTAGATCACAGTGTGACTTCAGTTTTGAACAGAGGTTATGGTTTGATACCTTTGATTTATCATTATTCAATAAAGGGACATCATGTTACTCTTCGATTTGTATTTATGTTCATATGGGATGTGTATTTGCAGATAATCTATGGGAAAGTTCATTAATTCATATAAAACTGAATATTAGATCTAATGAATGAAATGGAAACTTAATGTAATAAATAACTAACAGAAAAGTCATCAACAGGCTGATGGATGTCATAGCTCCATCTCCTCCTCCTCCTCCTGCCAAATATTATCCTGATACCCACTTGCTACTGGAGATCAAGTAATAATGGCTGTTGAGGAGCCTATACTATTAAGCAGATCGGAATGCTTTCCAGACTAGACCTGCAATTTAACAACTGTACGTAATATAGCATCCCCCCTGATATTATATTTTAGCATAACTTGTGAAGTAGGTTTCATACCCATTCGTTGCAAAACCATAGTATCTCTATTTGTGTGATAGTTGGCACTTAATGAAATACTTTGAAATTCTAATTACATTACATTGCTTATTTTTAAGGAACAATGCACATTAATGAACGTACAACACTGACATAAATATGTGGGATTTTGGAGGATGCTGATTTCCATCCGCAGTAATGCAATACTATAAATTAGAATACAACAACAATAACAAAAAATCAGTTTAAGAGATAATGACAATAAACAAAACCTGGTTTAAAGTCCCGGCAAAGTGCTAGAAGTTCAAAATTTCCACCACAGAGAGGAGCGTATGATACTGAAGGATATTACAAGTCTTTAAAACGTACTTTTCTCTAAAATAATAAACAGTAGAAGTGCTCATTAGTAAACGTTTCTTCTCATTTTATGTTGAAAGCTAATCTTAATTAAATATCTGGAATGTAGCCTGATCTTTGATGATTGGTGAGAACTCCATGTGGTTCTGTGATTTCATGTAGCTGCTGTGATTCAGTTTTTTCTGGTAATTAACTCTCCTCTTTGCTGTCTTCTCTCCATCACTTTTCTTCTCCACTCCAACCATTTTGGACAAATCCTCAGCCAAAGAAAAACAAGAAGTATTGACAGTGTGTCCCAACATGCAACACATGATATACCTACATGTTTCAATTCAGAAACCCAAGTCTTGTTCAGGACTGAACATTTGCGACTAAAATAGAACTACAACCCACAGATCATTAACTTCTAACATGTTTACTGTTTAAGTTTCAGATGTGATTCCTGTAGATCATCTGTACGCTATTTGTTGTGTACTATGTGACGGAAATGTAGTTACACCATGTAGTTAATGATGAGTTTGGGTTTAAATTTTGACCACCACAAAAAAATGGCTAATTATATAGTGCACTATATAATGACCCAGCTAGCAATGTAAACACAGCACAGTCACCTTATGTGCAACAGGCTTGTCAGATATTACTCATCTTTGACGACCCAGGGGAGAAATTATCTATACACTAACTTCTGTGTCATTTACCCCTAACACCAACAGACTGACTCACTCACACACACACAAACACAGAAAGCCTTTAAAGATGGGGAGCTATTTACATACACACATCTTTTGCAAAAAACATTGTGTTGTGTGAACCGAAGGGCAACTGAGTTTACAGGAAATTATAAAACCAGCTGCAGCTGATCAGTTTTGTTTGGGAATTTCACACGTCAAACAAGCATTTCCACTTCCTTTCTGCTTAACATTGAAGTGATCAGTCTTAGGAGAGGAAAAAAACCCAGGGGATAGGAAACACGATCAATATCACCAGTATCTGAAACCTATTTCAAGGTAGAATTTTTATTTCTTTGAAAAATAAATCTGCAAAAAGCAGCTATTTGGAGGATATTTTATGATTTCATGCGTCTTTTCCTCTTCTATTTAATGATTAGTTGGTCCTAACGGTTAAGGTCACATACTGTTGTAAGCCTCTTGGAATTAAAAGGTAAAGAAAAATCCAATACATCCTGTGACGGAAGCATCAACCCGACCATAATGCAACACAACCACAAGACATTCAGGCACAAGGACGGCAATCCTGGGGTGGAAAAAACTCCCACTTTTACTCACCTGTTGAGTTACATCTGTGACGTACTGCTGAAAGCACAAGTGGACATCCTTCATTGGAGGTAGGTAGAAGTAATTCTAGGGAAATAAAAGATATCACTACCTAAAGAACATGATGAAGGAAGGTGAGAGCAAATTATATCTCAGAGCACGTGTGCAACGATGGAATTTTTCTTAAATAATCTCCCTCAGCGTGTCTCCCTCATTAACCACTGAAACCAGTGAGTGCTTTGTTGTGT
>JBBBVU010000019.1:12114043-12130680 GCA_037177055.1 Atherinosoma microstoma
ATGGAATTTTTCTTAAATAATCTCCCTCAGCGTGTCTCCCTCATTAACCACTGAAACCAGTGAGTGCTTTGTTGTGTTGAACTTTACCAAACACATCTCTACAAAATGTATTGTTATCTTTTGAACCAGAGGGCAGAAGGTGCCTGTGAGGGCCGAGCCGGTGTCTGTTGTAGATTAATTTATGTCATCAGGCGACAGATGGATTTCAGAGGCGACTGGCTGCTTTTCAACACCATTATATCTGGTTCCAAATGTCATGTTCACAAGGTGAAAGTCGGAAGATCCGCAGAGCTTTTATCCTAATTGGTGGCTGTATGGCTGTGACAGAGACTGAACGGGTACTCCTACTTTAACAGCTCCTGACGAGCCTCCTGACACAACATCCCTCCACAGGGCGCCAGCTGGCAAACTTTGATTGTCGCCAGAAATAAACCCTGATCGTGTCTACCGTGTACTCGGTTTCCTGTGGTGAACATCCTGTCTTGAAACACAGGTGGGAGGTGTAGAAACACAGGTGGGAGGTGTGGGGCTGGACAGATCCAGGAGTCACAAAACAAATGTTAATGTTTTTCCCACTGACATCAAGAAAAAAACTAAACAATCACTGCCCCCAAGCCCAAATGTTGCAACAGAAAACCTGTCTTTAGACCCATGAAAATGTGACGCAACATCTGAGAATCTATCGTATCTGTATCCCTTGTTTTTTCTCAGGGATTTTGAAAACTGCTCACAAATATATGTTTTCATTAAACACCTTTCACTTTGGCAAAAGTTTCCGAATTATGAGCAAATAATGTTATGTGGGGACAGTTTTCAGCTGAAAATAATGTACATTTCATGCACGAGGAACTATTTATAAGATTAATGAATGATCTTGTGGCTTCAGTAGAACATATATTTACTTATTCCAATGCTCCAAACAGATTAATATTTTCTATTTTGTCACTTTCGTCATTGAATCACCGCCTCATGTCAAATGCTTTATTTTTCTTTAAATTCTGACATGGAGAAACATATGTGAGCCTTTTATCTTTAGTTCAGGTCAAAACCAGCAACTGCTTGGGCATTATGAAATCATGTTTTTTGGAGATGTAAATAATTGAAGAGAGGTCTTGAGTACAATCAAATAGCCTTCCTAAGAATTATTACAGACTGTTTTTGGAGGTATCTAACCAACCACCACAAGAGCTGGTTTCATCATCCAAATGCTCAGAAAAAGGGCTTCATTGCCTCTTTCATTATAAAAAATGTTGAACTATACATTTAATCAAATTCTAAACATTGAAAACAAGATAAGAATGGCTTTGATATGTCATCACTGGGCATACTGATGTACCACATTGTGTATGGTAGAAGCTGTTCTACACTGGTTGCAGTGCCACCAAGATGCACGTCATCGCTGATTTTGTTGTTGATGTTTTTTGTTAAAAGGTGTGATTGAATATGAGTCATTGTGGAGTTACAACCAAATCAATTTGTGGTTAACAGCAAGGTTTTAACAAAACTCTAAATTTCATAGTGATTTATCAAAATTTTTCCATATTTTAATAGAGGACTTTTTTTTAAATTCAATAATACTCATTCTAAAGTAAAAGATGTGTACTGGACATCAATTATGTGGAATCTAGTATTTAATAGACTATTGTTCTGAAAACAATAAGTTATTCATTATTATTGCTGTTCCATCATTTCATTCATCTGTTTTGAAATATGCAATATTTGACATAAAAAGAGCACAGATGGTCTTTGATGATTGTGTGCTTGCATCTGAAAACAATCCATATAAAATGTGATAAACTCGCTACAGCTTTGTCCATAAAGTATGCTGCTTTTCTCGTTGGAAATATAATAGGTTTTCAACATTTCTAATTAGCCTTTTGAACACCTCAATTTGCTCAACAGTTTAGGTGGAAATTGATCTGACTTGGCCTCTGTAAAAGTGGCAGTGGTCTGATAAATAATTACGTTGGGGGTGTCACTATTTATTCTCTTCCATAGTGAAATGTTGCCTGTCCTCAGAAAAAAAATGGCCTGTGTCAGTTGTGTTTCTGAAAATCCTTCTAATTAAATAGAAGGAAGACTGTGTGCCCGCTCAAATGTCATCAATTTGAAGATAATGATCTTGAGATCGTGGGTGTGTGGGCCTGACCACCAGCTACAACACTTCTTACTTCTCTTCTTGGCTTTGGTTTTTTGTGACTCTTGTCTTTGTCCTTGCTGCAGGATTTATATGGGAACAATCAGAAATCCCCTTGTTCATTCAGAAACAATAGATATAGGTTGCTGAGTAACACGAATTACTTCTAGATGGCATCTTTTTCAGGAAAGATCCTCACTGAAAAGTTTTTCCTTGTCATTTTCTCACTATTTTCCTATTTTTTGCCAAACTATTTTGGATGACACATTGTTATATGCAAATTACAGTTATTAAAATCTTTTTGATTAAAGTTTGTCTCAATCAAGCCAGACACCATTGATAATTTAGACATAGATTGTCAGATTATAGAAAACATTTCTGACAAATGCTAAATTACCATAAATAATCATCAATAATCATCCGTCTGAGAGAATGGGTAGAAATGTGTGACTGATGATGGGGTTTTAGTTTAACATAGAGGCAGAGAGGAGCTTCTTAAAAGGTCAGTTTGTCGTTTTTCTGCTACTGGAAGGTGATTTCGAAGAACAGGAACACTGAAAAGGTGTAATGTGCTGATATTCGGTAGCTGAATAAAACCTGGATGTCAGGACTATAAACAACCCGGAGCAGATCTCTTTAATTGGTTTAATTGTAAAAAACAGACCTTCCAGACACAGACAGCACTTTTTCTCAACCATTAGACGTTCAGTTAGCTGTTTTTAGGCCCAGTTAAATGTCATGCTTATCAGAAGTTCATGGTTGAGAGCCACTTGTACTGATAAAAACAGATACACACCAATTAATCTGGGCCTCTACCTGGGTTTCTCTCTAATCTGGCTTTAAAGACTTTTCAGGAGATTGTGGAGTTGCAGGGATACCACCAGAGAGTCAACAAGCTCTGACTGCAGGGTTAGAATAACAATAGGCACAGAGACAAAAACTGTAATCTGCTGCTACCCCAAATGGAAATTAATAGAATTTCATTTTTTGACACAGCACATAAATCAAAACCTTCAAGCCTGTGTCATATCCTAGATTTATATGGATCGCAACAAATGTTGACATTCAAGTGAAATGAGATTTATTCACCATGAGAGTTTGTTTACAAATGTATAACTTCAAGTAGAAATAAGCAGAAGACCAATAAAGTATTATGTTATTTTCCACTGGTGGCAGCAACTGATGAGACTTGATAATATTTTAAAATAAATGTTCATTTTAGGATTGTTAAAATAAAATCCTAAATTCCTGTCTGAAAAAAATCCTCACAATTATGTTTTAGGGTTTTTATCTCGACAGAAAATATTACGTTTTCCATTTATTATATAATTCATTGGGTGGGACTGTTATGCACATCCATGTACGTAAAACCCATTATAATAATTATATTGTTTTATAAAAGGGTAGATGCCATTTTATTTAGTCATAATTAAGAGGTACAAAAAAGATTTTTTTTTTTTTTTAGACACCGACGGCCCAAGAAATGCCCACAATAGACGTCACTTTGTCATCAAACGAGTCCAGAATGCAGAGTTTTAAGGTTGAAAAGTTACAGAGTGTGTTTTTAAGTGAACATATATGATCCCCAGAATTCATCTGAAAGAGTGTGAAAGTCAAACACTGTTCATGTCAAACGAATTTGCCATGATTCTATTGAATCCAATACAATGCTGGTCTGGGTTATGTTTTTACTGATACAGTCCGGCTCTACTTGACTGTCAGTGAAAGCACTCATTTGACTGTGGGAGGGAAAAAAGGAACAACGAAGGAACTCTGTGCATCTGACTCATTTTGATGGCGCATTGATTTTCATGATGCACATTCCTGTAGCCGAGGCTGTGACATCACACTTCACAACTTTTTTATCCGGCCAACTTCTGGATATCAACACACTGACTCTTTTGAATGTGCACCATGTTGATTCAGCAAATAAATACACAAGAACACTAATGGAGGAAGTGAGGGAAAGACAGAGGAAGAGACAGGGAGCTCGGAGAACAGATATGCAAGATAGATGCCAAATTAGCCATCATAAGGCGTGAAAATCTGCCAAAGTTCAGTCACACTGCTTTAAAAATGTCTGCATCTTCTTATCTAAAAAGAATTTTCACTTTTGAATTAAACAGTAATTGAAGATCTGCTTTTATCTCATGGACTTTTCTATCTTACAGTCCATATCTGAGAGGTTTGTTGGCCCCATGGGAAGATAGGTGCATCAGGCTACAGCTGCTGTCGTCATCCTCCATTTGCAGTTTTGAAAGTGTTCAGTGGGAACAGATTGAATTCAAGGTTAGAGTGTTGAATGTCCCACCGAGGATTCTTGGAGCATGTGTAACATCATAGGTGAGTGATGAAAAATGACTTCATCTCGATCCAAACCTTTTACCATTTAACAGGGAGATGAAATCATTGTTATGTTAATTTTTTTTCTCCCCAAGCAATTCTTCAATACTTAAAACTAATTTAAATTCAAAGGCTGCTTTTACTCCCAGATGCTAGGGCACATTTCTCAATGGCTGATGGGTTATGAAGGCGGACATTGTTGGATTCAGATCATGGATTTAAAATGAAGCGTAAAGCAAGATATCATTAGATTATATTAAAATGTTGCTGGCATAATGAGAAATACATATATTAATTTATGAATGGAGTGATGTTTATTTATTTAGCCACTTTAGGCAAATTACAGTTCAATGACAAATTATTTTTGGTATCAATACATTGTGATGTTATACTGCTAAATGTATACATACGGGCTTGATTGGAATGACACGGTGTGCTTTATACAGTCAAAAATACATTTAACAGACACAACTTTGTTCCTTCTTCTACTCTTACATTTATTTAATCTAGTTTTTTTCCTTCACCTTTCTTGAGCCTTTCTTTAGAAGAACTTCAAGTCAAAGGTTTTGGGTGGGGAAAAAAGGAGAACATTCTCTTCTTTATAGACCTTTTTTTTATCACACTACAATAAGCGAACAATCACTGACACTGACTAACATAAGGTCAAATCTACCACTGAGTTAACTCAAAAAAGTTTTAAGGGTGAATTTATAACAAAGACTTTGATTTGATTCAGTGCAGTTCAATTTATTATTCTTTCCTGGGTGAAGTAGAATTATGATTTATTCTTGGTGAAAGAAAATCCTGCCATTTTTTCTCACTTTGTGGTGTTTGTTTTTCCTCAGGTCTATTCTCCCATAAAAGAACACAGTTTGCATGATACATGACAAGTCCCCATACCTGAGCAAGTTTTATCTTCCATATCCTTTGATGTAAACCATATGAGTCAGCCAGTGACTTCAATTTTGCCTCAAACAACCTTTCTTAGATTGAGACAAAGCCAAAGGCCACTTTTTGGAGTAACCACGATCATCACTTGTGGCTTGTGTTTACCCTCGCAGCATTGATGCTGCTAAAGTGTCAGTTATGTTACAGCTGGATCATTGAAAGAAAAACAAAGAATGACATTGAAGACTTCTTGGTGGAAAGATGTGTCTGATCTTTTCTTCTCTTCAGTAAGAGTTTGATATCAACCTGACTACGCTGTTGAACTGATTAACTAAAGCAAGCATGCAATAGATGATAGACTGATGGGTCATCAAAGTGTGTGTTTTCAAAAGTACATCCTTTTTCAAACATCCACCTCCCTGAGTCTGTGTGATAGTTATGAGTCGTTTCAATCTTGTTTCACAGTTAGAAAAGAAAAGCAAACAAAGTCTAATGTTGAGCATTACAAACACTTCATTGAGCTCGCTATGTCAGAACAAACATAGCAGTGTTAATTGTGATCTAATCCCTCTCCTTTTCTTTTTTACCTGAAGAAAAATAAAGGAAACATAGAACTTTGCTCAACACGGACCCAGATACATGAACATGCATGCATGGCCAGCCCAGCTACATAACATGTGAAGGGGGATGCGAGGCACAAAGTGATAGAAAGGCTGCACACACCGTTAAGATCATTATTAAACTCGGTCATTTAAAAACGTTGCTGAAAATACCATCTTCAACAGATGCATTGCATAATTTACAACACAGTGTGTGCTTAAAAAGATAAGTTAACTTAAACTAAACAAACTCAATGTTCAGCATATTATCAGTATTGCAGCAGAAATACAGTGTTCCAAACTGTTATGTTGAAGAATATACTGTGGACATTGCACAACGGATGTGTGTATCATTTATTGTGCTAATGACTGTTTACAACAGCACAGCCTTCAGTCTAACTCCTGTAGATAATCAATCAGCAAAAACTGTTTAAAGTTGCCTTCCATCCCACATGTGTCTGCATGGTATGTCAACAAGGCTGTAACCAGGATGTAAAACAAACTGGGGGTGCAGCAGCTATATGGGAGCAGGGGGAGGTAAGGGTGCAAGAGTTGAGTGTCTGCTATACAGCCCTTTCTGCTGTTAAGTGTTTGATTTGTGACGCTTATTTGGTACCCAAACACCCCTTTCAAAGAATACTAATAGCTTTGAAATATCTTCCCAGATCAACTGAGTCATTGTGGGAAAACCTCAACAGAACACAAAAAGACAATTTCCTGTGATTTGCTTGAACCTGAAAGAATTGTCAGAGAATGATTCATGGAGCAGCAAAACAGCTTTATCATACATGCCTGCGCCTATTAGCTGCAGTTCCGCTCCAAACAAATGCACAGAACTATGGCAAAGGAAGGAAATCATACTTAATGCTTAAAGTCTGTTGCAAGAACTGAGACTAATCACAGTAAACCTGCCAATCCAGTCTTAGAACCAATGAAATCATCACATTCAAAGCTCAAAGTAAGAAAATGCGGTGTGATTTATATACCCTGAAAATAAAAATGTGCTCACTAGCAGCCAGATTTCTTACTGGAATGTCATCCTGGTGCCTCAGTACAGGATAACAATGTGAAATGAGTTATTCAGAAGCTAAACCCAAAAGAAAAAACTGTTATGATAGCACAGCTGTCTGAACTGAAACATTTATTTCGTGGAGATTTGCAGCTTTTGTTCAGATAAGAAGTTTCACACCTCTGTGATGTACGTCAACTTGAACATGTAGCTGGTTGTGTTTGATTTAACTTCAGCTCCGGCTTACCTAGAGGAAGATTATTCATATTTCAAGAGGGATGTCTTTGCAAATTAAATAAAAAACATATTTTTCACTTGGTGCAAATCCCAGTAGAAACCAGACCTCAGTGTGGTAGACATGTGGTTAAATGTGTCATTATTGTTTTAGATCCACTAGCAGTCAAACGTTTAGTGCTCTATGTGTGCTTAGTGTGTGTGAGACGGAGAAAGATTGCTTGTGTTTTGAACTTTTTAAAAGAGGTTTTTCACGTGGAAAGCTCTGTCTGTTATTCATATGAAAAGTGCTTTATAAATAAGGCCCTCCATAAGACTCAGGGATCTATTATTTAGTGCCTGCCTTGGTACTTAAAGCAAACTTACAGCTAGCAAAAGCACATCCTGTGTCTTTTTTTTCTCTCCGATAATGTTGCTGACTAAAATTTACATGATTTTCAAAGACGCCCTCCAGAGCTTTTGACATTGTCTAGAACTGAATTGTATTCAATTGGACTCGACGTGTTACCTCTCGTGACTTTTGATGAATAACTTTTTTGTTAATCAATCTCAGAGTATAAATGAATTGCTTAGAACACATTTTCAGAAGATAAACAGGTTCAGAAACCCATTCCCAAAGATTTGTCGTTCTTTAAAAATGTTTATAACAGTGGCAGATTATTTCAATTAATTTAGCACAAAAAATATCTTAGCTATTTTAAATATCATTTTAACAAGAATAGCTTAAAGAAAAACTATTTGCTTCTCTTTCAGGGCCACAAAATTGTTATATGCCTCTGACTGCCTTTCAAAATTGTAACATTCCTGTTTTGCATTAAGTATTAGTCATGCATGACCAAAAGCAGCTAAATTATATCTTTTCAAGGCTTAAAAAAATGCTCTGCCTTATTATTTTTTCTTTTGCCAATTCTAATATTCATGATGGGACATTGAAAAGAAACTAAAAAGACACCACATAAATGTCTGAAAGGAATAGGCAGAAGCTCAAGCTTATTTCGCCCACCCCTATTGTGCATTATTAGTTTTACAAAACATCTGACGTCTCAGTCCAGGTGAGCAAAAAATAGGGACGGCTAAGATACTGCACAGGAACCTCAAGCTCCCAAGCTTCTGGTAAGCTTGTGCTCACATCAAGTGGACCGAGGTGGAGTAAAAAGCTTTCCTGTGGGCTGATGAATCTAAATTTTAAGGTCCTTGTGGAAATCACAGCCACCACATCCTCCAGGCTAAAGGGGAGACGAACCATCCCACTTATCAGTGCACAGTTTAAAAGCCAGCATCCATGGTTTGGATGTGCATCAGTGCTTGTGACATAACTGGCTTGCATGTCTGTGAAGAGGCCATTAAAACCACAGTCTCTTTTCATCTTTTATGTGTTTGTAGTTCAGGGAGTCCAACAGCTTTCTCTCACAGGAAGCTTAAACAGTCCTAAAAAGAAAGAAAAGCATGCATCCCTCACCATGTTTTTTCTAAGATCACAGCAACACACTTAAGTTCAGATTGTTTTACATCCCAACACCTTTCTTTTAAAATAAAATAAAAATCCTTTACAACCTATATCTTCAGCCCTGTCCTTCTCTCACAAGAGCAGAGTGAAAGTGTATTTCAGTCATTTCTCTGCTCAGATGTTGTTTTACAGGCAGCACATAGTATGTGGTCATAGACATGGTTTATTATTAAAGACCTGGGAGGCCATTGCAGCAGGTACTCTGGAGGTCCCAGTCGCATCCACTTCTCTGAAGGAGATCCTGCCCTGAGGCGAATCATGCTGCTGGAGCACCATGAGCAGCTAAAAACTAGACATTTGCGGATAATGATTAATCAAACTGGCAGATCTACTGCTGAGAAGCCTCTGTTTTCCTTTGATTTGTATTCATGTCAAGGATCATGATAAGCCTGAGTGACTGTTGACAGACATTTAGTTGCCTATGCATACAGAATAAGAGTTTGTGATGTTTGATGCATTATTAAAAAAAAAAAGCTCTTCATCGTGCTACATTACATAGCTGACAAATTATTTCACACACAAAAGGCTCAGTGAAATACCAGAGCCTTACTTAAGATACATGTTGGTATTAGAGTGTAATTATTTAACAGCATGAATGGAAGGAGAAAAGGTCAGTAATTTACTTATTTTGTGTTTTGGCTTTATTGCCATGATCACATTTTTATTGCAGTTTATTCAACTTTTCATAACTGCTCCCACTAAATTTTCAGATACAATTTTTTAAACTTTTAAAAGTTCACTAGAGCAAAACATAGCTTAATTTATATCTTTAATATAAAGATATTATTCAACGTGGCTGTCGTTGTGGCATAGTTTCGATAAGCTTGTGCAATGTCACTAGATTTAGATTATTTCTATCCAGTGTTGCATTCATTTTTCACCAAGATCTTGTATTGATGATGAGGGGAAACTCACCACTGCAAAAAGCCTTCTCCAGCACATCCCAAAGATTCTCAATGGGGTTAATGTCTGGACCAACCCATGTGTGTAAAAGATGTCTCATGCTCCCTGAACTACTCTTTCACATTTTGAGCCTAATGAATCCTGGCATTTTTAGCTTGGAATATGCCCGTGTCCATTGATGGAATGACCTGCTCATTCAGTATATTCGGGTAGTCAGCTGACCTCGTTCTTTGGGGACATAATGTTACTGAACCTAAACCTGACCAACTGTAGAATCTACTCTACCCTTTATTATTCAATGGCATCAAACTAAATGTTTATTATGTACATTACTGTACATTTTTGTGAAATGAGTGCAAAAATGACAAATTAATCCATAAATTATAGGAATTATGCTGGATTGTTTCACCATTGATTCTCTACTGTAACAAAACCAGCCCTGCCTTTTATTCTTCCATCCCGTCTGCTGTGAGGACATGTAGCTGACGCATCCATCAGGCTTCCACCACCTTATTAGAACATCACTGTAAACAAAGGCCAGTGCCACTCTTGGATCAGCAGAAGAGAATTCTTGTTAAGCCTCCAGAGGGTTTGGTTGGGCAGCAGCACGTCCTTCCTGCTGACTAACACTCACCCACCTGGATAAAGGTTAGGTCCATTTTTAGACCAGAGTTCAAGCTGTTCACCGTTTAAAAAGGTGCACTTTCACCGCCTCCACTTTTCAAGACTGTCCATGTAAGCAAAAGTATTTTAAGAACTATCTCAAATTTTTTTAGACCTATAAAAGGCAAATGGTCTTCATGGTTCATGAATGTATTCACGAGTATAAAAAGAAAGATCATGAAATCCTAAATAAATCTTTTGCACGGCCTCCAGATTTGTTTACAAAATACATGCCATTCATTTTAAATTTGTAGGCACTTGTTTGAATTTATTTTCTCTGGTATGTTATTCATTTTGCACCATTTTATCCATTCTACATTATATGGTGTTAACTACTTCTATTTAAATTACAACAGATTTCTCCCAAGGCTTGACAGTAGCTTTAACTTTCTACTTCAGTACTTTCAGTGTAAATTATTGTGCTGTCAATATTTGGGGGTTGATTATTAGAAACCAACCAAAGAAGCCATACAAATTTAATTTGAAAGAAATTATTTGGATAAACAGGCAGTTCTGTCATTTGTTTGGCATTTTTAAAACAGCCAGCCAACTACAGATGATCAACTTTAATTTTTTCAAAAAGTGCATCCCAGAATGTTCATCTTATTTGTACATCAGATGATCTTCTCTTCTGCTACAAATATATAACAACCATAAAAGAAAAACGGGAAAAAAGCACATTTATTTACAAGTTATTTTTACTTTTTTTGTGATATAATCTTACAATATGAAGCACAGCGCAAGTTTTAAAAAAGTATGTTTTGAAAAACATTTCATCTAATTTTGTAATATGTCCCCAGTCTCTTTTACGACACCTGCGTTTGATCATTTCTAATATAATTCAACAGAAAACATCAGTCTGAACTTTCCATTAGTATCCTTGTGAAGAACAGGACAGCTGGCTGTGCGCTGCTGTTGTGGATGCTATACGCACTTCCTGTGTGAACAAAATCAAAATCAGTCAAAAACCAATTATATTTTTCTTACATTAAAAATCTATACAATTTAAACAAAAAAAGATATATAGTATTTTCACATCTGACCAGATTTGACATTTCTAATACTTAAATTGTACCTTAATGTAATGTTAGTATTGACATGATATGCTTACCACATTCCACTATAAAGGTCTGTCCAGGCTGGTAGCGAGAAACACTGCCATTGACGGTAACACTCACAGAACTTGTTAATAAATTAAAAACCTTTGTAAAAAAAAAAAAGAGAAAATAATGGAGAAAATCTGTTTAATTCCAGAAACTGAACAATTAAAGAATCCTGAAAACATAAGTAGGGAAAAGTGAACTGACTGTAGTTGCACTGTGATCCACCCAGAGTGGCTTCTTCATGTGGGATCCCAACAGGATCTTTCCAGAACAGATGGAGCCACTGTTTAGGTCTGCCTGGATGCCAAGGGCTCGGTCTTTGTAGGAGTACCAGTCAAACTGGTCTGGAGTGATTGCAGCACCATCTGTACCATTATATAGTCAGAATTATTCATTAACAGCTCTGGGCAGGAATGACTTAGCTTAAACATGACTGTAAGAAGCTTATGATGACGATACAGTTGTGTTTTATTAAAAACGTGTCATCCACATTCCAGACAAATTATTTCAATTTTATGTTGGGAAAGTTGTGTTACTGCGTCCATATTTTGACGTTAATACACTTCATGGTTTTTTAGAGCTCACTGAAATGCTTCTTCTTTTATTTCCTTTAATGAATAATCACTCTTGATGATGACTGTTCAGTCTCTGATAAAATCTTCATGTGGACTTTTAGAGATAAAACAGTATAAAAACATGAAAAACACAAATTTACACACCAAAAAGTTAACTTGGCTCCTAAACCAGGAGCGTTATAATCTTTTTGAGGAAATAAGAGTTGTCTTTACCTTTAGCTGAGGGGGACCAGAGGCTCTGGAACCACTCGGTGAGGGCAGCTCTATCCTTTGGGTGTAAGGTCAGCGGTTTGAGAGGAGGAGCAGAAAGGTCTGATACGGCCAGCATCGCTTGAACTCTGGATGATGGCAAAACTGGAACATAACAGAAGAGAAAGTAGAGGTTTAAAAAAAAAAAAAAAAAAAGGTGGGCAACAATCAGTAAAAAAAACCACATCTTATCAGTAATCATATATGCACGTTTGTGAGTCAAATTAAGTGAACTGAGGTTAATGGAACTGCCGTCTGCAGTTTAACCCAGTGATGTGTGACACATTTCCAAGAGTCCGAAGGCCCTGGTTTTACATTTTTAATTTTCCACAGTAGGTGAAAGGGCTTTGTGTAAATATTGCAGTATAGATGCCCACATTTTCAGCCTGATAGAGCAGCCATCCAACGTGGCAGTCATTTCATTTCTTCAAGGCTGAATGCCTCAAAGACACATGCTTATTCTCTGCTCTGCTCATAAGAACTTATCTTCCAGACTCTGCTGCTACACTTATCCACTTCTACGTTAGCTTAAATCTCCTAAAATCAACATTTTACATGGTAGTGTGAATCATAAAAGGCTTGTGTTGCAATATATATTAACAATAATTGTGATGTCAAGAATGAACTAATTATATGAATTGATCTCAGTTGATAAAATAAAAACATAAGTGGCTGGAAATAAGGAGGTTGATGACAATTGTTGCTGCTTTTTAAATACCATTTTGAACGCAACTGAAGTCATTATAAGGAGGCAAAAAATAATAATTTGATAGCCATATAATCAACTTGCTTTCAAGTTTTTAAACCAGAACTATTTTTTACTTTAAATTATTCACAAATTGTTAAAGTTACAAAAAAAAAAAAAAAAAAACAAGAACAAATTCCAAATTCAGTGAACTACAGGTAAATATTTCCGCAACGGACTTTCTTTTCTTTGTATGTCCTAAAGTTCTGAATTCTTCAACTGTACCATCTACCTTCAGTGTTTTTAAGTTATTGCCATGGTAATGTAAAAGCTCCTGAAACCAGGTCAAAAGTGGTTTAAAAGGAGAAATCAGCCCTTGAAAAGAATCATTACAATCTTTTTCCCATAGAAATATAACAACCAAAAATGCCCAAATCTTGTGCTTAAGGTAGTTATAAGATATTTCTGTCTTATAATGGCTGTTTTCCTTTTATTTTCATTCTTAATCTATGGAGACATGTTAACTAAACATAGATGATTATTATTCATTTGATTAATAGAAATGTGCACAAATCGTTACGGCTAAACTCTAAGAGATGCCTTCTCAGCAGAGATCTCTGCTTTTAAGGTTACAATGCAAGAGGCAATGTTGGCAAATCATCAATTTCTTTACATTCAACTACGAGTCGCACATACAGACATGTACACAAAGCTATGCGAGTAAATATTACAACAGGATTTAAAAACATACTCATGTCGTCGTTGTCTTCGTACTGCTCCAGCTGAATCATAGAGGACGGCCCACTTTTAAGGACTTCTAACCTGCTGGAATAATCCTTACATAGTAAGAACAGACTTTATGATATTAAAGATACATAAGTAGGAGAAAACTAAAAATGTTCCTTACGTGTTCTCTGATGGACACTGTTTGTCCTGTGGGGTCTCTTGGCAGATCTGTGTGCCCCTGCATCGCCAAGCATCCCCACCGGGTACATCTTTATCGGCCCTGCTGCATGTTACAAAGTCAGTGGCAGAGACTTCTTCTGCAGGATGTGAGGTTATGTAACATCTGTTACTCTCATGTGCGTCTCTGTTGCTGACCACAACCGGGGTCACTATTCCTGAAGTGAAAATGTCTTTAAATGTCGCCAGAGAGCGTTTGACAGTCTTTGGAGCAGAGAGTGGCTTCAGAGGAGGTGTCAGAGCTCCCCCTGGTGGTTTGGATGGGATTACCATGTTGCCATTTTTGGGAACACCAAGTCCTGCAGGTTTCCTCTGTTTTGATGGTTTTTTTATTTCCTGTTGAGGTTTAGGCTCCTTGGGGGGAAGCTGCTGAGGCGGCGAGAGGATGCTTTCCAAATCGTCGGCAATATCGTTTACTGTCCACCAGTTCCCTGGTTGTCTTCTCCTCCGTTTCCCTGATTCTGGTTCCACAAGCTGCTGCTGAGGTTGTCTGGGTGACCGATGTTTTATATTGTGGTTGTAGACTTTCTGAAAAATCTGACCTCCTGCAACAAAAGTACATTTGCATGAGCTAAGTTTAGATTTGACATATTTGCTCAAACTTCCATTACCATTTTTTGTAAATTCAGCACATGTGCTTTTTCCCTTCTACATTTATCTGAAAGTTTTAGTTACTCTGTTGTAAATTCAAAAAAATAAAATAAAATCTTTATACAATGTGACCTTTCTGAAAATCAGGTTAGATTTTCAAAAACAGTAATGGCTGCGAAAAGAACACAGTAACACTTAATTACTGTTTTGCTTCATCAAGCAAAACAGTAGTGTTTTTTTTTCCTTGAAAAAAGCGACCAATTAATAAATATTTAGAAGAAAAAGGTTTAGCCTCTCTTCTTTGCATCCGCACTGATGATCTTACTCTGTCAGGATTCTAGAGAGCAGTCAATTGGTTAATAACCAGTAAACTTAACTATCAAACAGAATTTAATCGTAAAATGATCTTCAATTCAACCAGCTTTCACACAAAGTTACTGTATAGACACACACACACAAATACACCAATAAGAGTTTGATGCCAGTATATCACTCACAGAGCACATTGAGTGTCATATTTTAAAATCACAGCACTTTTCTCATCTACAGGATCTGCGTACTTCCCACCGCCAGTGACCCTACCTGAGTCGGTACTGAGGTCTCTGTGTGCAAAGACCAAGGGGCTAGACTGCTGCTCATCCAAGTCTTGATCAGGGATCTCCTGCTGCTCCTGCTCTGCAGCAGACGTGTTGAGTATTTCATCTGCCGCTTTCATCTTGTCTGGTGTGTCCCCCCTTGTGGGTTTTTTTTTGGTCTGTTTGGATTTCTTCACTTTACCAGCATGCTCACTGGTTAATGAAACAGGGGGGTTCTGATGAGTTTTTTTCTTGTTCACATTGCCTTTCTTGGTTTTTACTGGTGAAATTACTGCTTCTTTGGAGCCTTCACTAGGCTGTTTTGCCATTTTTGGAGTAGGCTGCCAGCTTTCTGTTTTCTCTTTGCCCTGGGAGCAACTGAGCCACCACTGTCCAGTCTGTTTCCTCTTTCTTTTCCCAAGATCTTCAGTATCTTCAGATAGACTTCCTCCAGACCCTGCTGGGTGTTTGTTTGCTGTACTCCTTCCATCTGCTTTAGATTTTGTTACTTCATCTGTTAAATAAAAACAAAATATTATCCATAGATTGTGGGTTACCAAATGAAATGGCCTATAAAAAAAAAAGATGATTAGACATTTCCACTAGATTGTACCAATAATTCATGCTACTGCAAAAGAGTAACAAGAATTTTGAGCCAAGGTTTTCTCCTTAACATCACTGACAACTTTACTTTTAAAGTTTGTTAAAGCGTCTCCACTTTTTTATTTTTTTTATTTCACAGGACTGAATCTGATGCTTTTTAAACCTTTTTAAAACCTTTGTTTACACCCTCAAAGATGATGCATCAACTTAAATTTGTTTTAATCTTGTGTGGTTTAAAACCCAATAACCCTTTCTGGAAACAATATGAAGCCAAGTTAATTGTATTAAATATGATTTTTTTTTAAAGCTATATCTGGTGAGATCTCAGAGACTTCTTGGATGGATATCTTTTAGTTTTTCCTTTTAATAGAAAGTAGAAAAAAAATCATTGGATGTCATTTAACTAGGTGATATGCAGCCTATTAGTTTTCAGCTTTTTGAGTGTTGCATCCACAAATACCGAGGATTCCTGCGTACAGACGTAAGTTTTCAAAAGCTAAATTATGAGCACATTTTTGAGGAAAGTTATTTAGAGGAAGATATTGTGTTTTTTTAAGATGGTCTTAAGGTTGCTGAATACAGTTCTGTGCAAGTTTCCTGTAAAACCATATTGTATATTAAAGATATTGAGGAATAAATAACAGAAAGATCCTACCTGCAAATGAAGCCAGGTCTCCAGCACCTTCAGGCTGTGGACTTTGTTCCTTGACATGTGGGACTTCCTTCACAGTATCAGATCCCTGCTGTTTTTTCCTGATCTCTTTTAATGTGTCAGCACTGCTTGTCTTAATGTTTTCTCTACTTTCTTTCAAATTCTTCCTCACAGAAGGCTTGTGAGCTTTCGCTTTGGTTTCAAGGGAGGGTTTTTCTTTTCCCTTTCCAGCGTTGGGTACGTCTTTAGGTTGATCCTCTACCTCGTCGATCTCTTTTGATTGAAGCTTCTTCAGTTGCTGTTTCTTTCTCTTTGATTTCTGCGGTTCCATCAAGTCGCTTGCAGGAAGATCCCGAGG
>JBBBVU010000019.1:12130780-12145309 GCA_037177055.1 Atherinosoma microstoma
ACTGGGTAAAACATCCTCATCAGTTCCAAGCCCCATAACCTCGTGGTGCTTCCCCTTCCTCTTCTTGATTTTTTGATCAACAGCCTGACTTTCTTGTTCAACGTTGCCCTTTACCAGTTCCGGCGGTTCCTGAGGACTCTCTAGTGGACTAACCTTTGCTCCCTTGTCTGTTGAGCTCTCCTTGTCAGTGCTGGATACGTCTTTAGGTTGATCCTCTACCTCGTCGATCTCTTTTGATGGAAGCTTCTTCAGTTGCTGTTTCTTTCTCTTTGATTTCTGCGGTTCCATCAAGTCACTTGCAGGAAGATCCCGAGGACTGGGTAAAACATCCTCATCAGTTCCAAGCCCCATAACCTCGTGGTGCTTCCCCTTCCTCTTCTTGATTTTTTGATTAACAGCCTGACTTTCTTGTTCAACGTTGCCCTTTACCAGTTCCGGCGGTTCCTGAGGACTCTGTAGTGGACTACCCTTTGCTCCCTTGTCTGTTGAGCTCTCCTTGTCAGTGCTGGACGTCTTGTTCTGCTTTTGTCTCTTGTTTGTGGCACTTTTACTTGGGATAGAAAACCAAAGAGGTGAATCATCCTCCAGAATAAAAAAGTCATCCTCAGGATCAGGAGCAGGGGGAGGAGGGGGTGCTTTAATCGGTGACTTCTTAAAACTTTAAAAAGGGGAAAACAAAAATCATCATCTATCATATATGAAAAAGTGTGGCACTATTTTTAAAAATAATCCTGCATTTTTTAATTAATCCATGTTATCTTATCTAAAAAGGTGAAACTGAAGCTAAGACTTGAACACATCTTAGTCATGATCACTGGCAAATTATTCATGTGTGCTCCTCTCTTATCTCACCATGTTGACTGTGGCTTTACAGCCAGTTTGAGCTTCTCCAGAAAAGCCGTCACGTCTTTTCCTACATGTGTGGGCATTTCTGCAGGTGGCTGTTTGTGAACGCTTTCCGAGTTCTTCTCCGAAGCTATCGGGTCAGGCTTCTGACCCACTGGTGGATCCGGTGGTTCCACGTTTTCTTGCCGGCTATCAACAATGAAGAAAAAAATACATCAGATAACTACTGAATAGGCTCCAAACTTTTAAACAGAGATACAATTAGCTGTACTTAGTTTGGCACTTCTGTTCTCAGAGCCAACTAAAAGGAAAAAGAAAGGGAATAAATAACAGCTCGCTATCCCATCACCTGTAGGTTGGCTTCTGTTTACTTAGTCCTTTTACACATTACTATATACATTTACTCACAAAGTAAATCAGCTTTATTAAGCAAGTGTAATATCTTTTTTATATGTCCTTTCTGGTAATGGCTTTAAGACAGTTATCGCATTCTCCCAGCCTTAATCACCGCAGGGTTGGATTATTGTAACTGCCTATATTTAGACATCAGCCAGTCTGTTTAGTCTTATCTGAGGATGGTGCAAATTTCAGCAACAAAACGTCAAACTGATACCAGATAAAAGACAAACTATCATACCTGCTCCATCTTGGATTCACGTTAAATACAGAAACTGATCTTTAAATTCTTTGGTATATTTTTAAAGGTTGCAATGTGTTTGCATCTAAGTTCACTTTTGAGCTCATCTGACTTAAATCCAAATGCAGACCTCTTAGATATTCTGAAGAACTACTTTTAACATTCTCTTATGCAGGTTTGTCAATAAAGGACATTGTCCTTCTGCAGTGACACATCCAAAGCTGTTGAACTGTCAATTAAATGTGTCCTTTATACAAATGTTTGTTTGTCTTCATTAGTACTCTTAACTTTTAAATGTTACTACTGGTGTGGGTGTCCAGTATTAGTAGGGCATTAGAGCTGAAGTAAGATACAACG
This sequence comes from Atherinosoma microstoma, assembly GCA_037177055.1. Classification (NCBI taxonomy): domain Eukaryota; kingdom Metazoa; phylum Chordata; class Actinopteri; order Atheriniformes; family Atherinidae; genus Atherinosoma; species Atherinosoma microstoma. The sequence goes on from JBBBVU010000019.1 coordinate 12,132,621, forward strand.
TTGAATGAAAAATTTAATAAATACATTTAAAAAAAAGAAAAGAATAAAACAAATAAATAACACCTTACCACAACACTTTGGCCTTCACTTTGTGAGAGGACTTCTTGGTTATTGTAAACCTACTTGGAGGAGACTCCAGGTCATCACCATCACTCCTAGAGATAACAGTTTTTGAAACATTTTAGGGGGGAAAAAACACTCTAAAGAGACAAAGGGGCAAAAATGATTTCAAATATCTTATTTCTGACAACAAATGTTCCTACTCTTCTGCAACTACTCCATTGCATTGGGGCTTCTGGGTGGGTAGAGGGTCTTTGTTTGGTTCCTCTGCTATTTCATCTACACAGTTAAAGAGAATCGGGAGCACAGCTTGGCCTTTTTCATTGTCATGCTTTTCAACACCATCTGCACCCATGTTATGTTCTATAGGGCTGGAGGTCTTTACTGGCCCATGTGCTTTGAATGGGATGTCCAAATCTGCAACAAGGAAAAGTATTACCTTTAAAAAGCAAGAAACATTCCTGCACAACAGAAACGACTAAGTCTACTTTTAAAAGGAAGACATTTTTTTTTTTTTACATACAGTTTTTTTTTTCTTTTGTGAAATACAGTTTTGAATGTCTTACCAATGTCCACTTTATGACTTTGCAATCCCATTGTGGCATGTAGGACATCTTCTTTGTGGCCCTAAAAAGTTGCACATCATGCATTCAGTGACTCAAAATGCCTAAAGGCATCAAATCAGTCCCTACTGAATATGTAAAAGTGCATGTGATAAGAAAGTAGATGAGCTGTGCTTTACTAACCATGCAGCAAAAGACATGCAAGATATCTATAGGACAGGACCTTTAGGCAACGTTTGATTATATATTTGTAATATTAACAGAAGTTCCTGTAATGACTTGACTGTATAATACCGTTTGGTGTCCTGGAAGTTTTTCCAGTGGGCTGTTTTGCTGGGGGACTGGAGAGATTTCTGTCTGACTTGGATTTGAGTCAGTATCACAGCTCTGAAGCAGCGGCGATGATGGATCTAGCGGTGCACATGACTCTGAGCCTGAAACAATGAGTAAAACACATGTTAGCATGATGTAAATGTCAGCGTCAATACACACAATCAAAGCAAGGGAATCTCACTTACCGATGTCATCAAACATCCTGTCAACCTCCTCCTCCACTGTAAGGGCTCCTCTGAACTGCTGGGGTGGACTGAAACACACAAATCAGGTAAAATACATATCCATAGCATAGAAATAACTTTTGTAAAGTAGTTATAATTAGTGGGATTACATATAAACATAAAAGGAGTATAAGTCAGCTAGGCACAAAATGACACAATTTATTTAGAAGTAAATAAATAATCAAGATATAAAAGATTAACCGATGATGGTAGGAATCTCAAATGTCTGATCTCATTTTCAAAATTTAAACAATGCTTGATCATACAATATCAAAAAGAAATGTAACTGCATTACAAACTTCTAAGACATTATGTCGAAACATGTCGAAACATACCTTTCCTTGTCTGTAATGTAGCAGAGTTTCCTCTTGGGTCTCCTCTGTCAACAAATAACATTATTTGTAACTGCTAGTAGTAAAATTTGATCAATTTAAAATTAAAAACTAAAAAGTAATACCAGAAAATTACATCATTTAAATGCTCAATTCATTCAGTGAATAAAATTATTTAGAAAATTAATAGTCTTTTCTAATACAGCCTCTGTTGTACATAGGATGTACAAATACAATAATCATATCTACATATTATCCAATACCATTTAATAACATCACAGCCTTCAATACAACTGAAGCTGGAACACAAAGATTTCCAACAATTATAACAATCACAGATGCAGCATTTACTGCAGTGCTGTTGTGATTAGACGTCATTGTTGTAGCTTTATGCTGGCATCCAAGTGTACTCTTTGCATTTGTTGGCACAGTAATGTTCAAACATGGTTCCCTTTTAATATGCACAAGGAGTCGCACATTTTAATAGCTTTGACTGGTGAAATTTACAGAAAGTTCGTCAGATTCTGTGACAGGGTCTTGATTAATAGCGATCCAATGTGATAACATTGAGACCACTAATACAGGTAATGCAATGTGCCAGCACCGCTCTCCTGCTGCAGACGAACTACGGAAAACACATACACGATAGGTAGACCGTAACTTACCAAGGAAGGGTACTTCGTCTCCATTTGTGCCTGCTAAGTGTCTGTTTTCAACGGTAACGTTATGCGACTCTTTCCAAAAGCGATGCTGAAGTTACCAGTTGACTAGCAATAGCTATCATTTCCTTTTTAGACAGCGGTATGTTTGCTTTTCCCCCCTTGAATGCATTTACTATCATTTGTTCTATCTCAACTAAATCGGGAGCATGAATACAGCAATATGAAAGCTCGTCAACGTTCTGTTTAATTGAATTTGCAGTCAAATTTAACGTTAGCAAAACAATGGCGCTGTTGACAATACGTAAATAACCCGCGCACTCGTCGGGAACTGGGCGTAATGTTTCCCTCTGTACGGTCTGACAGGCAGCAACATTTCAAATATGGTGTAGGTAGACGCGGACTGTGCCTTCCTTCACATAAACTTGAAACTTAAAAATGCAAAAGTTATATTTCTATATGATAAAGCTTGTTATAGACAGCCAAAATCTCGACTCGTTATGGATTTGCTCCCTGACAGATCTTGCGCAGGGTAAAAACGATTATGTATAATGCCCCAGATTGGGACGGCGGTTGACTTACTGCCCCCTACAGTTTAAGATAGTATACTACAAGAAAAAAAAGTAAAACACTTTTTTTTCACGTCTTCTGCCCAGTGACTGTCCAGTGACTGTACAAAGATACGCATCCCCCATTATTTACCTATACCCGCCTATCCAATTGTTGACAATTCAATGAAGTGTGTGTGGTGGAGAGAGAGAGAGAGAGAGAGAGAGAGAGAGAGAGAGAGAGAGAGAGAGAGAGAGAGAGAGAGAGAGAATGATTGTACTTCGGTTAATAAATTATACTTCCTGTGTTTTATGGCTCTTTGTACAAATTAATGTATGTCTACCATAAGTTACTAATTAGAGGTTTTATAGTGATACGTCTGAGTTAACATTTTGACCACATACAGTAGACTAAATCCTCCTTTCCCTAATAGCTGTTTCGTTCAGGGCTCGCCATGACTAATCCCCTGTCTCCAATGTACCCTTTCCTCAGTATTTACTTCTCTTACACCAACTAACTTCATGTCATCTTTCACAGCATCATCAATTCTTTGGTCTTCTTCTTAGGCCCGCTTGCTAGTTCACCACAGGCTTCTACACTTTTCCTTTCATTCTTACTGATACTCTTTTATTGCTCATGACGCTTGACAATTTTCTCCAACCATTCCAGCCTGTTGGTATACATCTCTTCGCATCTTCTCCACATTCTCTGTTGCTCCGAACTGTCCATTTAATAATATTTAAAATTATCCACCTTCTTTATTTCTACTCCATCTTACCTCACTGTATCAATTGGGTCCTTCTCATTCACTCACATGTATGTTTTGCTGCACCTTTTTTTTTGAAGACAAGGTGTAAATTGATCCTTTTTTCCTAACAATTGATAGTATGAAACAAGAGATTTCCAAAGTCATTTATGTTTGACTTAAAACCGAAATTTGCTGCTATTTAGTATCCAAGTTTAATATTCAAGTTTCAGTCAGAGAAATGTACATAAATAGATAATCTTCATAATTAAATATACAAAAACATGCACTATGAAAGATAATTGTTGCTACGTACCTCTTCAACAATCTCTAAATAATCCATTAATATTGTGAACCCTTGAAAAATAATTTTAATAATATGAACAAAGACAAGAAGCAACAAGCTAGATTTTATTTCAATAACTTGTACAAATTAAACATATGCTTAAAAATGTATATGAGAAGGAACTTTTAAATTATTTTTTTAAGCTTCGATTGTTTTGCCATTTTTAAATCTGACATCAGCTACTTTATAACTTGGAATAACACTTTATCAAGAAGCAATATCTGATTATGTTTAGTACATATAAAAAGTAAATACAATTATACACATGTTAACACATATATCTTTTTTATCAAATAAACTTGCAGTGTCAAACCTTAAATTGAACTTTACATTATCAACCTCAAAGGGATATTGAATAAATGGCTTCAAGATGAGTGTGGGATTTGTTGTTTTTGTACAGTGACTGAAAAAGTGCTACTGAACATTCAGTTAGAATTGGTGACTCATGAAGATGTAAGAAAGTGGCTCGGTGTTGGTAGAAGATGCAGTGAAACCTGCTGAAATTGTCTGTGAGGGAGCAAGAAATGACAAATTATGGAAAAGATGGAACATTCACACACAGACAAAAAGTTTTTTTTTTTAAAGTAGTGATTTAAACTGGTTAGTGAAAACCAGGAGGTTTATATTTGATGCATGAAAAAATTTGAGACAAAAAGTCACGTAAAAAAAGTCATATTGGTCAAAGTTATGTCATGACTTTTTATATCATGGAACTGCCTCTCATAATTATGGCCAAATCTCAAAATCATAACTTTTTTTTATCCCATAATCATGATGTATTATCTCATCATCATAACTTTAAATCTCATAATTATGAAAATTTATCATGACTTTCTTCTCATGACTAAATCCCACAATTATGTTGTTTTATCTCATAATCATGATTTTTTTTTTAATCATATAATTGTGATTTTCATATAATCATGACTTTTCTATCCCATAATCGTGAAATTTTATCTCATAATCATGACTTTTTTAAATAACTGTGACTTATTCATCATATAATCATGACTTTAAATTGCGTTAATCATGACTATCATGACTTTTTTATTTCATAATTACGACTTTTCATCTCATAATTATTTCTTCAAATTTATCATTTCCAAGTGGCAGGACTGGGCTTCTATCCATTTGACAGCAGTTTGCACAGAAAAAAGAAAGAGCTCTGAATTTCCTGCTCATCCCTGGATAAATGAGAACATAAACTCAGTTACATGAAAGTAAAACCAAAAAGATCTGACATCAGTCGCAGAGCAATAAAATGAATTCATACAAAATTACAATGTCAACAAGCTACAGGCTAATAAAACATATACAGCCAAACGTAATTCAAAAATCTGTCATAAAAGGCTCATAGTGCAAGAATGTCATGAATGAAACTTAATCAAAATATACAGGAATACATTTGCTTCAAAGCTGTAAGGAAGAGTATTCTATCTGCAGTTGTGTTATATTATTCAAATGCTTAGCGAAATATCTTTTTCTGGTTCTCAGCGATCTCTATTACTTCCATGGCTTCAGGACTGATGTCTTCATAAAGCGGCTGTTTGATGTGTCTCCAAACCACCAACATAATCCGGATGACAAACAGCACACAGGCTACAGCCAGCAGTGCAGCTAGGAGAAGAAAATACATTAGATACAGCTTTAAAGGATTTTTTTATGGTCACCAGGATCAATGCTGTAATTCCTGATAGACAATTTTGAGCAGGTATAAAAGTAGACCCATGATTCACTCATACTCATTGGACAATTATGTATGATATTGCTTCAAATTTGGTCTGAAAGTTCATTTTACTCACTGCTTTTATGATATGCAGGTTAGTTTTCTTGGTCTTACCGATAAAGATGCCATTGCGACTGGGTGAGTTGGCATCAAAATGTTTATCCAGGTTTCCAGACAGTGCCCAAATCACGACAAGATAGGTGATGCAGACGTAGCGCACATGCTTGTCAAGGACAAAGTTTTCCAAAACAAACCTGTAAAAAGGGATTTCCTAAGAATCATCCTGATATTTATTGTGTTTTCGAAAGCGAGTATTTGTTCCTGTGGAGTGCACTCACCACACAAGCAGCAACACGGTCAGGAGAGAGTACGAGAGGGTGGCCGCATCTGCTGGGGACATCTTAGCATCATAAGTCAGCACAATGGTCAGGTTGATGAGAGTTGCTATAGTTGTCCATGTTGTGTAGATCATCACACCATTTTGAACCTACAAATGCAGATTTGAATCGTTAAGCACTTTTTTTGTTTAGGTACACGCTGCAATCAGAAGACGTTTCATACACTAACCAGCACACGGTAGAGCCACAGGTCTACTTTGTGGTACTTTTTGAGCCAAGCCCCATAAGTATGAAGTCCATGGCAGATGAAGCAGATCATGGAGTAATTTGTGCAGATGACAAGGATGAGCAAAACCAATGCAGCAATCATCATTCTTAAATAGAAAAGGAGAAAACGCACAACTAATTTTGGGTTTGCTTTACATCTGTTTACTTGAATGAGATCATCCGTTGAAGCTGTTTAAAAGGTCCTATAGTGGAAACTCTTACCCTCTGTCCCAAACAATAAGCCAGCCAATATTGAAACACAGATTCAGACACCAGCTAATGAAGAAACCATATGGCAACACTGCAGGGCTGCAGTAAACATATCCGTATGCATTCCTACAAGACAAATGAAACTCTCAGTCTGGGAATTTGCATTTAAAAGGCTTTAAAACTTATGAATTTGTCGCAAACTACAAAGAAAATTATGCTCAGACAGTTGTAAAATGTATATTTTGAACATGCATTAAAGAAAAATCAAGAAGACATAAAGAGGGCCCCAACTTTCTGCAAAGACCAGCAACAATATAAACAATCATTGCTGTCAGCCACACGTAGATGACACTCCAGATGTTAAAGGTCCATCCTGAAGGCGTGAGCTGTGTGTCAAAAACAGCTGACACGTTGGCTGTGGTGGTTTGATAGGGACCTTTGCAGAGAAAAATGTAAGAGTTGTGTCAGATTGTTAGACTTATACATACATATATATATATTACACTCTGAGTTTAACTTAAAGAGACAGGAAATGCTTCAACTTGCCAATTCCGACCACGGACAACCCATTGAATGCCAGACTTATTCCGTAGCCGACAACAGACACTAATACAGCAGCAAGACGCCCATAGTTGTGCTTTGCCATTGTGATCCGCTGTGATCCATTGAAATGAGTAAAAATGTTAAAAAAAAACAAAAAAAACAACTGTATGAGACATGACTGAACCACACAGAGAATATTTGTGATGAAAATTTGTTATAAAGCACAGTATTACTATAGCTAGCACAAATGGAGATGAGTGTTTTGCAAAAAGAAAATGTGCTGAGGTGTCCTCAAGAAAGATACTTACACTCTAATTTCAACATTGAACATTTTTATTTAAACTGCACATTGCTGCAGAAATGAATGAATGACTGAATGAATAGATAAACATAAATAGATCGATAAGATGATCTAATCATAGGCAAGATTTTAAACTCAGGTTTTGAAACCATTTGTGTAACGTTGCACTCACATGTTGCTTCAGCATACCTTTTATCCACATCAATAAAAAGCTGGCATCATAACAAAAGCAGAGGGCGCATGATTAAGACCCAAAGAGATTAACAGCTACGCACCTTTTTTTGCTCCTCGAGTCAAGCAGTGCAGAGAAAGAGTAAATGAGCAGAGGACTGGAGACTGGCTGTTTTATAGAACAGTTAGTTGGGTAACAGGGACATTTATGACCCATCTATATGGCCATGGGCTTGTCTTATCTGGCACACACATTACTGCCACGGGACAGAAGATTATAAAAGCAATTACGCTGTTTACACCTAAATATCTACTTCATACCTCTTAATTAACATTATGTTTCTTTTTCATAATAACCCTACAGCTTATTGTCCTAAATGTATTTTTCAGAAATTACAAATACTATAAACCGATTTACCGTGGTTTTCCTTTTTTTTTCTTTTTCTTTTTTAAAATGAAACTGTTTGACAATTAGGAGTTTAAACCTCTGCTTCAGTCATGGGGTCGGCCAAATCATACCTATTTATCCGCAAACTTCACCTCAAATACAGCGCTGTTGAATAATCTTTTAGTTTTAGGTAAGATCAGCCTAGAAGAGCAAAGTCTATACAACAAGAGTATGTGGGATGTACTGTTGTTGATAACATAATGCCATCACTGGAGGCCTCTGAGGACTATGTTGGTCATTTTTCCTCCAGACTAAAGCGAAAGACAAATCTGAAGACCAACAGAGACACAACAACTGCACAAACCACACAAAAAGGATTTTTGTTTTGGTAAACTTTTACAATTTGTTTCAATTTCTGACAAGCAGATGGGAGTGTCATCCTTTACAGCAGGTAAATAGATAAACTGGTCATCTGGTTTATAAATAAATGCTTCTTAATTAGATGAACAGCAACCAGCGGTTTCGGACTTCCTTTTCACAGTTTTTAATTCATCTCAATTTAAGATGTTCCAACATGTTGTGAGGTTTTTCTTTCTTTCATCTACGATTAAACGTCTAATGCTGGTTCTATGCAGGAAAAACTTGTTCATTTCTATTCATGCGCATTTCTTCTAAAGATAGAGCTACAGAGTAAGTTAGTAGGGTGACTAGTTAAAGAAAAAATGTGACCCAGTGGCTCTGTGATGATGTGAGAGAGTATCTTGCTAGGATGCATTTTTTCATTGGTCTCCATATTTTTATAGAGGTGAGGGTCTGGGCAAGTCGAAGCAAAGTCCTTCTATGAGTTGTCTTTATCATATGAACGTTTATCTCCTGATGGGAGTGGTTTAATCTCGGATGACATTCAGGCAGTGAAATCTGAGATCCTTTTGGTCCGTGTGCTAGAGGATCCAGAAGGGCTGATGATTGTTCCCAACACAGATTCCTCGATCGTGAGATTGAGATGTGGAATATGGCATGGGATAAATAACGGATTTATAATACTGACATTACTATATATTATCTTAATTTCTTCTTTATCTTTGCACCAGCTTATGCTCAGCACCACAAGGATATTATTTTTATTATTTCCCCATCTATCTAGTCAAATAATTGCACAAACAGCATTCACTTGAGTCAAACTGCATTTATTTCTCATACTGTATACATTGGTTGACAGCTAATAACATATGTTTAACTATCATTTCACTTCCTACCACTTCGATTTTTATTGTCTGTCAGCTGTGTTGTTATTTACACCATATGGAAAACACGTTCAAGTACATATCAAACAGGAGTCACTGACAACTGCAAAGGTGCTAAAAGGTTTATCACAATCACACATATTCAACACACTTATTTAAATATTGTTTTCTGCTTCAATGAAATCTCAATCGGAGACATATCATCAGGGTCTGCGTCTCTGTAAAGCGGCTTTTTGATTTGCCTCCAGGTGACCAGAAGCACCCGCGTGGCAAACAAGACGCAGGCGACTGCCAACAACACAGCTGTGGTTGGAAAGAGAATCAGAAGGACATCAGTGTGCAAATGAAGATAAAAATGAGTATACCCGAGTCTGATAACAAAACATTTTTTCTCACCAATGAAGATGTTATTGCGAGTTGGGGCTGAAGCGTTGTAGTTTTCCGTGAACACACCTGTCAAGGCCCAAATCACACTAGGATAGATGCTGAGAATAAACCTTACGTATTTGTCAAGGACGGTGTTTTCCAGGATAAACCTGTGAGGGGGGGAAAAGCAAGTTTTAAATTCATTTCCTTCATTCTTATTTTTAATTGAACATTATATTCCTTTCCTTTGAACTTACCACACAATCAACACTACAGTCAATAGAGAAAGTGAGATAGTGGCGGCATCCGTGCTGGACACATCAGCGTCATAAACGAGCGTAATAGTCAGGTTCACTAGGGATGCAATGGTTGTCCATGTTGCATATATGGCAATGCCATTCTGAATCTGTAATACAGACAACAGAGAAGACACAGATGCTGAGACATGTGATTCTTTTTTTAACAAAACAAGATCTGAAAGAAAACTGTTTTCTGGTAGCAGGTAAAGAGCTGGGCTGTACTAACCAACATACGGTGGAGCCACAAATCTACTTTGTGGTATTTGTTGAGCCAGGCTCCGTAGTTATTCAGTCCATAGCAGGAGAAGAATATCAGAGTGTAGTTAGTTAAGGCGATCAGGATGAGGAAAACCAGAGCAACAGGCATGGACCTTCGATGAGTAGAATGTGGAGAATAAAGTGTAAGTTAAGCTCAGAACTACAGGCAAACTGTTTGCACATGTTTCTCATGTGGACATAATGCTGTTTTCCCTTTGAAGGGAAGGTCAGCTTTATCAACACGCAGTCACACAACAGTCCATGCAGCACATGGCACTGTTAATATGTAAACCTGTGTTTCTAGACTTCCCCAAAGACTTTTAAAGGAAACTTTAAAAAAGAGATTATTCTAGCAATATTAGACTGCAATATTACATAACACCCTTACAACAAGGAGAACTGGGGAGTGAAGTATATATTTAGTCAGAATTATGTAATCACTTTACAGAAATAATCAATAATCGTAGAACCTTTGGAAAAATGTGTTGTGAGATAGCTGTCACATTGTCAAGAATAACATAAATGCTTTGTCATGAGATGTTTTCAAGTGTGGTCATTTCACAGTTCTGAAACATTTTTCACTTTAAGCCTTCTGGGGAGAAAAAAGGCTAAAGCAGTATCCTACATGTTGTAAACATAAACAGTGCACACATAATTTGTTTAAGTACTGAATTAATAATAATCTATATTAATGATTTAATTTCAGCCTCTCGTCTGCTAATTCCTGGGATAGGCTCCAGCCCCCTGCAACCCTGAATTGGACTAAGCGGCACAGAAAATTAATGAATCAATTAATTTAATTTCATGCTACTTTGTAAGTAGCAAAATGCATTTCATCTCTATTAAAGACTTTATTATTATTATTCTTAATATTATTTTCTTTTTTGCTAAGGGGTGTGCTATTTTCAGCATTTTATTTTCTCTAATTAGAATATCTCAATTGTGTTACTTCTTGTGTTGTCGAATGGATTATGTTACAAATTTTTAAGAAAATAACTAACTAATTTCTGTTCAATTGCTGACTACTTTTTTATGTAAACTGACCCTGCTCTGACTACATCTTTGTACTGGTGCATCATAATGACTCGAGACTTTAAGATTTTCCTTCCACTAACCAAAATGCACTGAACTGGAATTTGTGACTCAAACTGTGGTGCCACTATTACACATAAACCAACTGTTAGTAATAATTGCCTGAAGAGGGATTCTCAAAACTATTACATTGAATGCTATAACTTAAAGATTGTATTGATTTATATAAATACATTTAAAAAAAAATCCCATCTCACTTTCTGTCCCACAAGAACAACCATCCAATATTGAGGATCAGATTCAAGCACCAAGCCACGAAAAATCCATGTGGCAGGACGGCAGGGCTGCAGTAGACGTAACCATAGGCATTCCTGCAGATAGATCACAAATCAGCACAACAAACCAAATATATGGTAGGATGCTTCTTTTAAGTTTCCAGTGGGTACTTGTTTTCTTACTTCCTACAGATGCCAGAGAGGATGTACACCACCACTAAGGCCAGAAAAACATAAATGATGGACCAGATGGCAAAGGTCCACCCTGATGGTGTGATCTGGGTAACAAACTGGTCTGAAATATTACCAGTGCCATACAGGAATGGGTCTATGGGGAGCAAATCAAAAAATGAGAGAGGATCATAAAAAGTTAACGAGATGCAACATCATTCCAACAACAGAATTTTTCCCAAAAAAACAATGTGCATATAATTAGCTTATCAAATACTTATATATCAAAATTCAGACTTACATATTCCTGGTGCAGCCAGAGCAGAGAACACCATAGTGATGATGAAGATGATTAGTGCCAGCACTATGGCAATGAGAAGGCTATTGTTGTGTTTAGCCATGCTTTCTAAAGCAAAAAACACAAGTATTACAAATCAGAGCTTAATGCAAGAATGAAACATTCACCAGTGAATTGCCAATGAACCAGTGAATCAGCAACAAACTTAACCCAAGCCTGAACGAATAAGATACTGACACACCGTTCCTTTAAGGCTCTTATATGAGGTGCAACTACAGAGACTGGAGTAAAGGAGGAGCTTCACTGCAAGAGAAGCTTGTGCAACAGTTAAGTTTTTATGGCTCATCTGCACGTGGACGTTTGAAACTTACATCACGGCAGTTATAAGACTTTCAATTGTTTTCTGACCATGGGTTGAATTGAAAAAAAAAGTCACCTTAAGTGACTCTGCTGAACAGTTCACTTCCATTACTATAAAATTATAAGATAGTAAGACTTTAACCCCAGTGCTCTGATTGGTAACATAGCTTTTATCACCCTTTCATGGTAGATCTTTGTCCTTGCCTCCATGTGAGACCAGAGTTTGCTATGAGGGGCCGTTTGGGACATTAGTCAGAATTACCCTCTCATAGACACATAATGAAACTTAAGTTATTCACACACTATACTAAAACCTCTCATACATCATAGTAAAATCATTCACATACTATGGTGAAACCTCTAGTATACTATACTGAAATATCCTCTCACACACTATAGTAATATTTCTGAGATCAAATTTCACTAGAATGTATGAGAGGCATTCTACTAGTGTGTGTGAGAGGCAAATTTCACTTGAAAAGGAAGTCATTTCAGTTTAAACGGAAGTAGCGTGGTAGAGCGCAATGTAGAAAACAAACTGCAGCAGAAGAAGCGGGCGAGTTATACAGAAGTTTATTTAAGGAGACATATCCCGTACAAATGTCTAGTCAGCAACCTGGCAACAATCTTA
>JBBBVU010000019.1:12154740-12166374 GCA_037177055.1 Atherinosoma microstoma
CACCCACACGCGGAATTAAAAGGGTTGGAGTGGTTTTGAGTGGGGAGGTTTTAAAAAGGAAGGGGTTGGTTTTCTTTTTTTTTTTTTTTTTTTTTTTTTTTTTTTTTTACTGGCTCATATTTTTGCGCAGAAATTAATTGCGTCTTGCATTTTTATTTCTTTTATCAATGTTGTGAAAAAAATATCCTTCTGTTGTGAATGTTTTTCAGCCTATATTTGCCATCAGGGATGTGGATTTAACAATAAACTAAATCTGAAGTTGCTAGTCTATTTGGTTATCTTTTACTGATGAGATATATGTTTTTTCTATCATGTTTGTTGAGGAAATTTTATATTTGACAGTTTATAGTTGAATAAGTAAAGAAAAAATATATATACAAGGATAATGATTGAATGGGATGACGTGCCCGGTCTGTATTTACAATAATTATCAGGCCTGCCAACATATAGCATAAATGCTTGTTGTGCCTGTCTGATGAGGGTGCTTGACGTGTTCATGAAAGTGTGTGTGTGTGTGTGTGTGTGTCATTAGTAATCGTGCGTCCAGTTCAGGTCATCTGATGGTCACTGACGCCGGAGCGTCTAGTGTAGTGCACTTCAAAACAGTGCTACATTTAAACTCACACCTGCACTGTCTGGTATCACCTTCATATAGTCTACCAAAACGCGGAGGACTGCATGAAACGATTTCTCCTTGAAGTAAAAAAAAAAAAAAAAAATGCTTTTAACAACCGCACAAACCCTTTGTAAGATGTTTGTCTCGGATTTGCTTTGAATCAAAACTATAAACCGACATTCACCTGATAAATAGTATGCCCATTTTTATATAGACGGAGAGCCAAATTCTTATTTACAAACCAAAAAGCGTTGAGTGGGTGGGGCCAGAAGAGAGTGAAGAGAACCTTGGGGTGTGTTTAATATCACGCATGCGCATTAACATACCGGCGACGACTGTAGAAACAGTGGCCTAACGAATAAGGGGATTACGGAGCCCAATCTGACAGGTCAGATCATTTAAAATGTTTTCATTTTAGCTGTTCATGTCGGGAAACGTGTTCTAACGACAAGATAGATATTAGCCTCAACGTCAGAAGTTTTTGTAAAACATTTTACTATCGCGTGAGCATTCGTATACGCAGGGTACCGAGCTAAGCTATCTCCTGTTAGCTTGCCAGCTAGCTTTCAATATTAGAGGAGACTAACAACGATTGTGACATTAGTAAGCTGACAAAGTGTTGGATAGGCACTCTGTTAATTAAGATTTATCTCCTGCTTTTCAGAAGTCTGACTTGATAACGGGTATGTTCGTCCTTTGTTAATAAATGATGATATTTATGATTGTTTACTAATCCCGCTATGTAAAGTCACAGAAAGCTAACAAGCTAGCTTGGTGTCTTTAGACGCTTCCAGTTTTTCAGTAATGTTTGTTGAGAATAATTATGCAGTGTCAGTTGTCTAAACTACAGCTATAGTCTGAGTGTTAGCGTTACTACCTTAGTTGGTGATTGTCAAACTCAGTGGAGGAATTGTCACTATAGGAAAACTAATGGACTACATGTGTTGTTTCACAATTTATGGCTGAAATATGGGTTTATGTATTGGTAAAATGCTGTTTCCACGAGAAGTTAAAAGAATTTCTTCAAATTACATATAGATCTGCCAAAATATGATATACTTTTGTATCTTCTCAGGCTACACAATGAGTCAGGGTAAGGACAATGCAAGACTTAAGAGCTACAAGAACAAGTCTCTCAACACAGATGAGATGAGAAGAAGGAGGGAAGAGGAAGGTCTGCAGCTTCGCAAACAGAAGAAGGATGAACAAGTAAGCGAAGTAGAATGACAGCTATGATGACCCTAAAACTGTCTTTCCTACTAACTTAACATTAAGATATAAACATACAAATGTCATAATAGTTAGTGTAAATATTGTTTGTTTGTTTGTTTGTTTTTCTAGCTTTTTAAAAGAAGAAATGTTGCCACTGTGGGAGATGACGGAGTCTTGGAGGATGATGGAATGGCAGATAGTGGCTTCCTGGAATCCCAGGCTAACAACTTGGATCCGCAAGTGGTGAGAAGGCATTCATTAAAGAACCCTGCTTCCCGCCGATACACAATGCCATCACTCGCTACATGAATCAAATTAGATGTGACAGAAATTCTTGTAACTGTGTTGTGCAGGGTGGGGTGATCTCCGAAGACATGATTCAGATGATCTTCTCCAGTTCTCCTGAGCAGCAGCTAATAGGCACTCAGCGCTTTAGGAAACTTCTTTCTAAAGGTATGTGTTCCTGAGCTGTGTGTCATTTCTTATGTTTCTTGTGTTTCTCCTCTGGTCAGTGCAAGGAACTGTATTTCTAAAAGTAATGTTTTATTAGTGCTGGATGGTCACTGAATGCCCTCAGCACAAGGAATGATACATTGTTTCATGTGTAGATTTATGTATCAAACTCTAAGTTGGGAATACTGGTGATATGACTGTCGAGATGTTTAAAATCTGCTACCTCAAATCATGTTTTATTGCCTCAGCAATATTACTCTGTGCTTTTGCTAATTGAAATAAATATATTACAATAACCTTAGTCTTTATCGTTTACATAATGCCCTCCCCTGCTGTATGTCTCAACAGAGCCCAACCCACCTATTGATGAAGTTATTGCCACTCCAGGAGTGGTGGAGCGTTTTGTTGAGTTCCTGAAGAGAAGAGAAAACTGCACATTGCAGGTAAACTTCTCTACTAACGGTGTGAATAAACCATCTATGTGAAGGAGCCATGAAGCACCCTTATTTTGCTGTCCCCATTAGCTGATGTGACTTGAAATGGTATTTTAAATAGTGCACTTTTTCTATATTGTCTTAGTTCGAGGCTGCTTGGGTGTTGACCAACATTGCTTCAGGTACATCCCACCAGACACGGGTTGTAATCCAGGCTGGAGCTGTGCCAATATTCATAGAGATGCTCAGCTCAGATTTTGAAGATGTACAGGAACAGGTAAGAAAGATTTTCTGGCCTTGCTGGTAACCACTGCCCTCTTTCAACTAAGAATTTCTTGTCATCTGTCTGAAAGATGTTACAGAAAATAGTCCTGTCATTGACAAGTGTACATTTATGTGGTTGTTGTGTGACTTGAATAATTGCTTCACCCTTCAGGCGGTGTGGGCCTTGGGAAACATAGCAGGTGACAGTACAGAATGCAGAGACTTTGTCATAGACTGCAACATTCTTCCTTCCCTGATGCAGTAAGTAGCGGCTCAGTGTTACATTGTCATCTTTTTAATACTCTTGTTGTTCTTGGAATTAGAGAGCACATTTACAAATTTACTCACTAAAAGGCCTCTTGCAGATTATTGGCCAAACAAAATCGTCTAACCATGATGAGGAATGCAGTGTGGGCACTGTCAAACTTGTGCAGAGGAAAGAACCCACCTCCAGACTTCACCAAGGTAATTTGCCATATAAATTTATCACTATGGTAACTACATACCTCTCACATTACTGATGTACAGCATATTACGCATTTCAAGGGTAAAGTGGGTTTATAGTTGGATATATCTGCTCTGAAAACGGTTTCACTCTCTGAACTCACTGCTTTGTTCTCCCCATCTGCTTTTCCTTGACCCATTGTTTCTTCTAGGTGTCTCCGTGTCTCAGCGTGCTGTCTTGGCTGCTGTTTGTCAATGACACAGACATCTTAGCTGATGCATGCTGGGCACTCTCCTACCTATCTGATGGCCCCAACGACAAAATCCAGGCTGTTATTGACTCAGGAGTCTGCCGCAGGCTGGTTGAATTACTGATGTGAGAGATTAAACACATACACTTTAAATATTGAGAGCTGATTATATTATCAGTTGTTGAATTGTGTTAGTGTCTAGTTAAGTGGTAGTAAACAGACAACCAGTATTAGTGTGACTAATGTCTGTAGCTAATGTAGAAATTAGAAAACAACATCAAAGTGATCACAGGATATAATTGTGCTTTTCTCTAGGCATTCTGATTATAAAGTGGTATCTCCTGCACTGCGGGCCGTTGGAAACATAGTCACTGGAGATGATATGCAGACACAGGTAAGACCAGCATCTACACAAACTGAGCTATAATGTCTATTGACAGAATTTGAATGTTCTGACTTGGGGTTTTAATGCAGGTTTTAATGGGGTTTTAATTCTTTTAAGGTTATTCTGAACTGTTCAGCACTGCAGTCCCTACTTCACCTTCTGAGCAGCCCCAAGGAATCCATCAAGAAGGAAGCCTGTTGGACGATCTCAAACATCACTGCAGGGAATCGAGCACAAATACAGGTGTGCTTGTACTTTTTTCTTTTTTTTAAAATAGAGATTGAAAAGTTAACTATTTAAGTTCTTATTTTATACTTAAAGAATCTTATTTTCCTCTTGACAGATGGTGATAGATGCAGGTCTGCTACCTCCTCTCATCGCTATCCTGCAAGTAGCAGAGTTTCGCACAAGGAAAGAGGCAGCGTGGGCCATTACCAATGCCACCTCGGGGGGCTCTGCAGAGCAGATAAGGTAGGAAACTAATGAAGATTATTATACTGTATATAGCTGATTTTAAAATATCTATTTATTTATTTTTTTAGACTGCACGTGCTGTAGTATATTTTGAGAGGATTAGATAAATCTGTCCTATTTAATTAAGCCTGGTAACTGCACTAGAAAGACCTTTTTATTGGCTGTTACTACAACGCCAGGTTTAGTTATCATTTTTGATCCACTGTATGATTTACTATCAAATACACTGTTTGCTTTGACTAAAAAAATCAAAGTTTGTGTCCATGTGTGCTGCCTCCTGCAGGCATTTAGTGGAACTTGGCTGTATAAAACCTCTGTGTGACCTGCTCACACTCATGGATTCCAAAATAGTACAAGTGGCTCTAAATGGCCTCGAGAACATCCTGCGACTGGGAGAACTGGAGGCCAAAAGAGGGGGAGGCATCAACCCTTACTGTGCACTCATTGAAGAGGCCTATGGTGAGTACACATGCCATTAAAACAGACATTTTCCTTCCTTGGAAGGTAAATGAAAACTCTGAACCAAAAACAAGTTTTTGTCTTTTCGATGCAAAGTTGTTAAAAAATGTAAAGTCTTATCATGTAAAATTAGTTCCCGTTTAATATTTAGATGAACATATTAATGATTAAAAATGAAGATGTAACCTTTTAATCCCCCTCTTCCCTTGTAGGTCTGGACAAGCTGGAGTTCCTGCAAGGCCACGAGAACCAGGAAATCTATCAGAAAGCTTTCGACCTGATCGAGCGCTACTTCAACACTGAAGATGAAGACCCATCTCTGGCTCCGGCTGTCGACATGCAGCAGCAGCAGTTCCTCTTCCAGCAGTGTGAGGCCCCCATGGAGGGCTTCCAGCTATAATGCTAAACCCTCCCTCCCCTCGTGCTCTACCTACATCTTCACCTATCTTCACTTCTCTCAATCTGCCCGCAGGCAAGATCCAGGGTTGACGCAACCCATGGCCGCCTCTTTTCCTCCTCTTCTTGCTTTCAGAGAGGCGGATTTAACCATTATCATTATTATAAAAATATAACATGACAGGAGCACACGTCTGTGTGTACGTCCAACGTGGGTCAGTTTATGCAGTCTTGTCAGCCAGTTTGTGAAGGTTTCATTTATCATTCTGTTTCATGCTGACTTCCTGAACATCTGAACCCCCTTTTTACCTGCTCAGGCCCCAGTATTTCCCACTAGCAGATTGCCCTCGTAACACCTTCCCTGCATTACTTTATAGACTTCCTCCTCTGTTCTTTCAAAACAAGAAGCTCTTCTCATTCATCCCGAAGGGTCGGTAAGCGCCATCCTCTGAGTCAGTGGGAGTATTCGGACTGCACTGCTTGTCTGAAGAATTAATGACGCGCATGACAGACAAACATGGACGTAGTTATCCCCACCCCACCCCACCCTACCACACTTTGTACACTTGCACAGAGGAATGATCTAACCGAAGCACTGGACTGACCATGAGACGTTGACCACATGTTTGTGTCACTGGGACTGTGTCACAGGACTCAACTGACCTTTCTGAAAGGCACTTAAACAAGTCAAAAATGGAGACTGAATCCTCTGTCCTCCTCTCTCTAACCACAGATGGACTAATTAAAAATTGGACTGTGTCACTGAGGGTTGGAGCTTGTCAGTGATAAACCAGGCTGCTCGCATTCCCACCTGGATCTCATATCATTCCTCTAACCAGTATTGGGATATTTCCACCGGCACAGGCTCCATCCTCAAGAATTAAGACTGCCTCCTGCCTTTTTGGTGTGATGTGAATAACCCCATGGAACCATGGGAATTGGAGTCTTCCCTCGCACTGAGACGATTGGACGGACTTGGACGAAAACAAAACAGACTATATGATTCTGGATTCTGTCCAGCAGCAAACCAGCGGGAATTTTTATTGTCATACTATCATTTCATTTCATTTGCAGCACTTTAGTTCTGGACTGATGCCTGCTCATCAACAGTATTTTCTACATTACTTAGCTATTTAATTGGTTGATGACACGGCTCTTCCCTCCTCAGGAAGCGAGGCTTAAAGAGGGGTGGTGTGTATCCTCTGCCCCCTACTGGCATGTCATAGATAACACTGTTTACCCTTCCAAGAAAGGGACTGGGGCAAATTGTGAACTGATGCTATCATAATCGGAAAGCTCATGTTGCCTCAGCAAAGCTAAAGTAACTTCATTCTAAGTAACAATTGGATGTTTAGCTGTGAGCAGTCTAAAACATGTTCAGGTAGTATTTTTCCTTTTTTATCATGCCAAATCAACACATGCATCAGCTATTAGGCTTGAAGTTTAGTCTTTTTTTTTTTTTTTGTGTGTGTTCTCTTTCTAATTTGGGGGTTAGCATCTGTCATGTAGCTGATGGTGCCATAATCCTCGTTCTACAAAAATCCTTCCACACAGTTTTAGCAAAGATCCAGATAAAAACTTGAAAATCCTGGTGATCACCTTAGTTAGTACAACTGAATGTTTGTTTACCAAGTCCTCTTTAAATTGCATTTTTTTTTTTTTGTCAAAATCTCTGCAAGAGATGACCAGCGCTACATGTTAATTACTGTTTGTGGTATTGAGTTTGTGCATCTGTCTCATGTTGCGCCATTTGCATAAAAAATGTTTCATTAACTCCTACAGTGGTAAGTGAATTGGTTCTAAGTTGGTGAAGATGATTTTTCTTTAACCAATTTGCAGTCTTTTCATTATTTAAGATTATTCTTGAGCAAACACTTAGAAATACTTGTGATGAGGTTGTGTTGCTGGTTTTTACATTTTCTTTTAAAACAGTCCAAACCCAAACTTTTTCTATGGAGTACAGGAAACCAGCACATATAATTATTTATTTTGGCTATATAGCTTTGATTAGAAAACAAGAAGACGACAAAACTCCTACTGAAAAGCTGAATGAAATACCTGTGGATGCTCAGTGTTTGAGGAAGTTTGTTGTTCTTTAGCCCTGGAGTCAGTTATTATACAGGTGAGTTAATTAGATCAGACAAGACATCTCATGAATAGTTTTTTATGGTGATCCCTATTTACAAACACAGATGCCATAGACATACTTGATTATATTAGCATCTAGACAAGATTCAGGAACCATTCATGTCTAATGATGCATTGCGTGATGTTCTGTGAAAACCGAAGATTAGCACAAGGCAGAAAAGCACAAGACTTGCAAGTCTCATCTCAAAAGTTGTGCACTGATCCATTCATTAAATCTGTTGTCTCCAATAAATTCTCAAAGTACTGGGTTTAGTAACGCCACAGTTTTCCACTCTCCAATATAACCAAATTACTAGTACCACAAATATTGCCTTTTTACTCATCAAAACACAATCACTTGGTTGATAAATCTTTGCAAGGGGTTGTATGTTAAAAGGCAAATCTCCTGCTTAGGGAAAAGTACTATTAAAATGTACTAACTGCTGTATGTGATAGTTGTTCTACTCCAGAAGATAGGAGCTGTGTTACACACAGTATAAAAGGGGATTATCTGTCCGGTGTGCAGGGAAGGTATGACTTTGCTGGGATGAGTTTCGCTCCATCACTGAGCTTTTTCAGAAGCGGCAACAGTGTTTGCGTTCTCTCTCTGGAGTTCCTCCTTCCACCTGGCTTTCTTTTCCATGTTGTGAGCTATCAAAGACTCGTTCCTGCCTGCAGCCTGCATAAACGGGAAGAAATACAGGTATCAGTACTTCAGGATTTAGTTCATTTGTAATGATTTTGACACAAAAATAGGAACAAAACCACCAGTTTCACATTGTCCACTGTTCCTACAACTCATTTACAGATACTACTGAAAACATATAATAAATGAATGGTTACTCACTCTTTTGCCTAAGATGACCATCAACAAACAGGCTCCTATTGTGGCTGCCATCATTAAATAGGCAGCTTTCACTCGGATTTTGTTCCTGGCAGCATCAATCATCTCAAACCTGTTGAAAATGCAGATGCACAAGCTAACTTTAAAAGTAAACCTACAACAATATTACAAATTATTTTTAATGGCATGGTTGTAGAACAACATGGAGGATGTCGCATGCATGTTCCTTTGTGCAACATCAGTCATGTCAAATGTAACTGGAAATTCACGCTTATCTCAGAATCACGTGTCAACACTTGGAACAATTCAACCATCCAACACTCTGCCCTGAGTCGTCCTCACATTCAGGTTTGTTTTAGAGACCGAGTCCTCCAGAGTACAGCAGGTGGAACGGCTGCACTTTCCATCAACAAAAAGCATACCATTTTCGGCTGCAGCAGATCACACGTGGTCTCCACCCTGATGTCAGTAGCCACTACAATTATCTCCGGCCATAAACAGACGCTTTGTTTGAACTTACAGCCATCTCAGAGGACCTGCTACACACACTACTGCTGCTCATCCAGTTAGCCAGCTCTGCTTTTGTGATAAGGCAATCAGACAACAACGCGCAGGGAGGTCTGGTATAAACAGGAAAAGTCTACTCACGACACAGTCTCTGGTATCTGGTCCGCTGACTTGAAGCGACCCGACCAGATGAAAATTTTCTTGTCAAATTCAGAGGGTCTGTAGCCTGGGACTTTGAAAGAGGGACGTGGTGCTGTATAAAAAAAACAGGGAACACATAATAATGAACAAAACAGATTATCCACATCAACATGAAGCAGGGATTTGTTCCATCGTCCTCAGAATCTGACCCCACTTCCCGTCTCTCTCAGTCTTCTGGGACTGTAAACAAACTTTCAAACACTTAACCATGGAAAGTACTCCGTAACCTCTGATGCATAAAATACTTGTCAATTTTCTGCTTTAACGGAGTCTTGACAAATTACACACCGTTTTAATAGCTTCCATAAATAAAGACATCTTTTAAAAGGGTTGTGTCTTGTCAGTGTAAATCAGAAACACGCAAGAGTTTTATGTTGCACTGAAAGGGAAAAGACTATTGAGAAAGAAAGAGAGGACATGATAGTTGATGATCCAAAACTTCACCTTGTGTTGGAACCGCAGGAGTAGACTCTGATTTGGTCTCCTGGAGTTTATTGCACATCCCTCTATATCTTTGACCTGCGTAGAAATAAAAACAGTACAATAGTAAGAGTGCTGCAGAGACACAGACAAGTTGAATTACTGTTAATCTACAGATGGCTTTTAATTACTCATTTTATCTCCAACTTTTGCATTTCACTGCTTTAGCTGGAAAGTAATAATAAATCGTATGCTTCTGAATAGTTTCCTAATCAAGTCTTTTATTGAAACAATATACTTATTGTCAATATTTGTACATCTGGAGGGGAAAAAAACAAACCATAATTTTACAATCAGTTTTCCATCAATCAATACAAGATGTTTAATCTAATACAGCCAAAACGTGCCATTTTTATATATTATAATTTGTGTCAGAAAGCACGAAGTAGACTATAATAAAACCAAAAGATCTGCTTAGTAAAAATGACTGTGCATGTTGTCGTGATAAACAATCTGATAAGTACTATCAAACCGAGCTGTCAACGTAAAACCAGACTGTACTTTACGACATTTAACCAAATCATGACCGCACAATAGAAAAAACAAAGAGAAATATTTATATAAAAGTAAGATATCAACTACCTAATACGTGTTAAATTTCACACCAATTCAAGATACAATAATAAGCACCAAATGCAAGAAGAGATGGTGCCAGCTAGTTATTTTATATCAACAACACAACTAAGTTAACTATACGAACCGAAAAGGCCGTTGGTGAAAATGCGGGATCTGAGAAAATTCATGGTTTTGATGAGGTTACTTAGATCCTGTGTGACTATAAAACCATGAAACTGCGTCGCAAACACCAACAGTCAGACTCCAGCCCCCTTCAGCGACTGAAAGTCAACTAAGTGCCCAAACAGGGCCCTTCATATAACTTTAGGAGTCTGTGCTGTATGCCTGATCAAAACTTTGACGTTTTTGTAAAGTATATATTCACTGACAGGAGTTCTTGTATAGTCATATTGTGTTTTAGTGGTTAAGTGTCACAAAAATTAAAAGATGGACTTTAGTTTGGCTTAGTGAAAACAAATTGATTCGGGGTTGTGGTGGAGTAGAGTGGATATCCAAACAATAACATCAGAGTATGTTATCATTTCATATTTGTCTATGTAATTAGGTAGATTGTATCTTAATTTAAGCGTATAATTAATTCATGTAAAAATTACATTTTAGAAAAACATCCATATAGATTTAGGCTGAACCAACTAAGTGGGCTCCGTGCAGGCACTGTCTTGAACAGACAAGTCGTGCTGATTTTGAAGGACCCTGCATTCCATCATGGCGGCGCCCGATGGAACTTTAAACTGTGAGGACTTTTCGATGTTTCAGGTAATTTAAACGAAAAATTAATCAGTTAATGCAAACTTGTCACAGAGTGGCAGCGATTTGAACCTTCACTTCTTGGAGAGTCACGTGCTCGACACTTTATTTAATCAAAAAGGTGACCCTCCTGATCACTTCATGGTCGCACTGTGCGCTCTGCGAGGTCCGAGGCTCTAGACTGGATCACAGGACTGAAAACTATCCTGCATATCCTTAAAGCGTCCGCCTTACTCAATAGCTCAGATAAACATGGACATAGTAAGAGAGCTAACCCGCTGACCAGTGTTGCATTTGCTACCAGATTACTAGCACACTTATTCACTTATATTAAAGCCCACTTCTACAGTTTCCATAAGTATTTGGACAGTTACACAAGTTTTGTAAGTTCGCCTCTGTTAGGCAGTACAAGGCATTTGACATGACGCAATCAAGACATGACTAAATTCCAAGGTTTAGACTTTATTCTCAAGGTTTGAGCAAAAAATAGCGCACCATTTAGATAATTTTTTTGTGACCTTTCAATTGAAATGGACTGATATGCAGTTTTATAACCTGGCACGTTTCCATGATATTTGATTAGAATTAATGCCAAAGAAAAAGGTGGGGAGTTGATCCCAAATATTACTTTTTCATTTGGCTTAAGTTCATGTGATGGAACTCATGCTCCTTGTTAAGTCCAGTGAAGTAGGATCGTGTGACAGGACATCAGACTTCAGTCTGCAGGTCCATGTAGATCAGGGCTTCTCATTTTGACCCTGCAG
>JBBBVU010000019.1:12188063-12199687 GCA_037177055.1 Atherinosoma microstoma
ATATACTTTTTTTTTTACCCACCTCCCCCCACCATCACCCCTCCAGTCTCTTACCTTTCACCCACAGCCAGATTCACACACTCGCTCTCACATACCCACATCATGCCCCGTGGGAGACAACCAAGAGGACAACGAGCCATCCCCTTTTATATGATATTAAAGTGTGTCTTGTTCGCAATTAAAATTGAGGTGCAGAAACCAGACCATGCTGGGACCGAGGCCACCATACACTGCATAGCACGCCCCACAAAAAGGTGTTCATGTGTTGTCAATATCTCTTGTGTTTTGATGACATAGTGTAATTAAAACTGAGAAGTAAGCCGCCTCTCGTTGCAGCCACCCTGATGGCTCCCCTCGCCACACCCAGCATGATATGCACGCCTCCCAACACCCTACATGTGTATGTGACAGAGAGCAGGGAAGTGTACATAACTTCAGTCGCCAATCAGAAGCTGTAAATCAGAAGTTATTGTCTTGTCAGTGATTAAGGTCTTTTGCAGTGGACTGGTTTAACTTCATTGCAGGTAACAGCAGCAGCAAGACTTGACATAACTCAGTTAAAACAATGGATGGTGAGTTTAAAAGTTGTTCGAGATGATGAGTATCACTATATGGGGTCTAGTGTTGCCACTTGGCTTACATTGTGTTTCCTTTTCTGTTTTTATTTGTAATAAATCTTAGTGGTGACCTACACTCGGTTGGCAAACATGCTGTCAAACCATGACATTCAGCTTTTTGATGTGAGGAACCCAGACGAATACCAGGCCGGTAACATTCCACAGGCTGTCAACATCCCACGTAGGTAAACATGTACAGTCTTGATCTGTTTTTCTAGATTTGTTTGTTAATGATTTATGTATTTACTTTTGTGTGTGTCTGTGAATGCATATCAGTGGACACCCTGGAGGAGTCACTGAAGCTGTCCCCTGAGTTCTTTGAGCAGAAGTTTAAAGTCAGAGCTCCTGGGAAAGACGACGACAACATAGTGTTTCATTGCAAAAGTGGTAACAGGAGCTCCAAAGCGCTGAACATCGCCCGTCAGCTGGGATTTAGCAGGTACAACATCTCTAATCACAAATATATAGTATTTATATGTTTGTCAAGATATAACTTGACCCATTTCTACAAATGACATTATAATAATAATAATAATAATAATACAGTATGCTTAGATGTTGCTTTGGCTTGTTAGATATTTTGATAGCCTTTTAGTAGGAAAACAAATTACAGAGATCAGCTGTTGTGTCTATTCTTCTTTTCAGGCCTAGACACTACAAAGGAGGGTACTCTGACTGGGTGGAGCAACAAAGAAAATGAATCCAGGCTGAAATCTGCTTCGTTCTTCTTTATCTTTATTGATGTGAAGCTAATGCAGAACTCCAAAATATACTGAATATATTCTTTGGCAGATTGTTCATATAAAGAATATTTGTTTGGGTGGCTGTTACATTCAGTTATAAATTGCATTTAAAATCTGCCTGCTTCTTTTAGTAATTTAATTAACATGAATTTTTATTTGTGTCTAAATGCTACAAGTAGTGTCCTTTTATAGTCTTCATACATTATATCATAGGATGTATTCCAAACTGGTTAATATGGGACTTTTTCCTGTTAGTAAAAATATTTGAGGAAAGTAAACATCCCTTTGTGTTTATTTTTTATTTTTTTTGTTTCATTTTCACCGCAATATTTTGTTATAGATGACTGCACAGAAATGATATGCTGCAGTGCTTGGCACTATATTCTTCAGGATATCTGTTTTGTTTTTTTAAATAACGGAGTGGAAATGGACAGTAAAGTGTGATCAATATTTCAATTTTCTCACTCTTCTGTAGTGTTAACAATATACATTGTGGGCTTCAGATGCAGCCAAGGTGTTTCAGTTTGGAATAAGACCATTTCAATTCCTGGACCAGTAGATGGCAGCAAAATTTCAGCCAACTAAGGAAAATATTCTTTGTATTTTCTGAAAACCTGCTGTCTTTTATAATTAATGCACTATGATTATGCTCTCTCAGGCCTTACTTTCACACTGGCATCAGTCCAGACCTACATCAATCCTAACAGTAACAACTCCAAGAGAAGCTGTCAAGACTCTGATCTGCACAAGGTCTATGCATCACTCATTCAATGGGAAAACAGATCACACCTTAACTCCACACCTTCCTGTCCTCTTTGATCGTGTGTGTGGGTGGTGTGTTTATTATCTGTGTGTGGAGGCAGTAGGAGGGTTTTGAAAGCCTGCATCTAAAGTAATGAGTTTGGAAGAAGCTCTGACCCATGGCACTGTCTTCAGTTCATGTTAAACTCTGCATCATAAATCACCAACTTGGAGAGGTAATAGTCAATCCAGAATAAATCACACATACACATTGGTTGTCACTCAAGTAAGAGAGACTGAGATGGATTTCTTGAAGGTTGCCTGATGTACATAACATGCACACAAATGGAGTGCAAAGGAAAGCATTGGTTTGGAAATAGTTGAGGAGTCACTGCTTTGTGATATCACCTGAAGTCAAACTTAAGCATGTGTTATGGATTTCAAACGCCCTCAGTATTGTCAAAACTTAACTTTTCTCCAGCAGCAGGATATATTAGGATTCCTTCCAGGTCTGCACAGCACAACAGACATCTGCCAGCACACTGCTGAGGAGAAGAAGGGTGGGTCAAATTTCCAATGAGCGCCAAGGACATTTGGACATTTTTACATTAGTTAAGTTACCAACTGATGGGGGGTTTGAAGTAAAAAATGATCACTTTGGTGTTTTTTGTCAGCTACCGTGGTTACATAGAGCAGGCCATCAACTTCCTGCTGCTTAAACTGACTTCAGTAAGACCTTGTAATAAAAGCTACAGCATGACAATGCTTGGTGTGTTATTAAAGAGATCTGAAAATCTGCACCATGCAGGTTTTCAGAAACAGAGGACTGTTTGATGTGCTAGAGCTCCACTATTATGTATAAACAGAAAAAAAAAGTATTTGTAAGCTGGATCTTGTTCATGAATGGGGTTAAATAGAAGCTTTTTTGCCACATTTAATACGTTTTGCTTCAGATTTGAGTTATTGTGCACCGCCAGGGCTCCTGCAGGGCTGACTGTCTTATCTTAAAAATAGCAGACAGCAAAACAAAGTACATTGCCTGAAAGCCTAAAATTTAAGACAAGCTCCAGATATCCACACCAAGGTTATTTTTGTTTAGGCAGGTCTGGAGTGAAAGGGTTATAAAGGAGCTCGCCAGATGCAAAAAGCACAAAGGTGGGCAAGTCTTTACATTTCTCAAAATCTATATATTCCCAGACTGACCTAATTTTCGCTCTCTGGGTCTGACTGGTCTTCTCATCTGGTAGCTTAATGAGGGCGACATTAGGCTATATTTATTTGAATGCCACTTCCAGCAACGCACGACCCAGACTGGCTCAGGGTCATGAGGAATGCAGACGTGGGATGGAATTTTAACACAACACATGTAGATACGAAACTCAAACAATGAAAATGAGACGACAATAGTTTCAATGTGGATTTAAATCAAGTTTTCTGCTTTTAATAATTGCTTGCCATCATTTTCTCATTGCGCAAAGGAAAACACCTGATACCTCCACTCATGCGCGGTGGCTGCAAAAATCAAAGAGTAGGAAAAGCTCCACGCGTGTTAGCAAGCGATTCAGCACCAAGGAGATTTAGGAGAAATGGAATAAGTGAGCGCAAGCTCGGTGGTTCCCCTGCGAGCGGGCTACATTAGCCTGTGCGTAATGGCACCGAGCGCTCCTCCCTCTCCTGCTGGACGCTGTGACCGGGCAACTTTTTACTCTGCGTGGATAATGCTCTTCCAGAATGGCGCCTGACGAATTACCTGGGAAACGGTAACTGGTACGTAACTCCTTGTACTTTTTGTTTTGGATGAAAAGCAACAAAAGCGTCATTGCGCGCGCAAGTTCGATGGCTTTTCCCCCCTCAAATTACTTTCTGGTCCATGTGTTTATGGCTGTTTGGTTTACCTGCTGATTTTTTGTCTTCAGGGTCTTCTGCAGCAAGTGCTGTGATAGGTGATCGTCTGGCAAACTCATTTTCTTGTGTAATTATTCCTCTTATGACACCGATTATTTTTCACCAAAGCGCCCCAGTAACGAAATTTGTTGAAATGCTCGTTTAAGGGTTTATCCTCGCAAATTAAGACTGCTTGGCAACTGTAACAAATTTCCCATGACGAATATGTGAAAAATATCTATCAGATTCTGTCAACAAGCTTTGGAGCCTCGATTAGTTATTAGTGTAGTTAATGGTGTCTTATACGCAATCAAACACCCTCCCCTTGCAGACTTCAGATTATGCAGGCTGACACAAAAACTAAATGTGTGTGCATGCATGTGTGAACTGAAGAGTCTGGTGATGTCCATTTCACATACACTCCTAAGAGTTCAGACTGCTGCATAGTGACATGGGAGGAACCTGTCAATAGCAGAGGGAGGTGACATAGACAACAGAGTGATGGGGACAATCAGTTTCAAGTAGCAGCATTTGTTTTACAAGTGGAAATAAACCACTTTCTGGAGAAGTGTGTAACCTTGTACTCTGTAAACAGTGCTTTTGGATTTGTGATTGTGCATGCAATGCGGTTTTCCTACAATGTTTTTTGATTATCAGTCTTCATACCTGTCACGCCTAATTTTGTGATAAATCCACTACTGTACTCTGATTATAGGAGATTTGAAGGTGATCTGTGTCAGTGTCTTTTTTAAATCTGCGTCCTCAGTTTCTCTTGTGGACAACAATATGATACTGTAGCTATTCAGGAACTGAGTGGAATTATAAACTGAGGGAATCTTTAAAAGCCCTGGTGTGAGCCTGATTTAAATATGATCTGGTTTTCTCTGTATCTTTTTTTCTATTTTTGTCACTGAAAGAGGGGGTAGTTGAATAAGATAGATCCGTTTGTTTACCATCCAGACACAGGTGTGAGCATTCCCACAGCTCTGACATCTGGACTCAGGCCAGAGAAGGAGGCTTGGAGATAAATGAGAGGAAGGATGTAGTGCAAGAAGCAGAATATGGGACTAGAGCCAACTGGACCGCTCAGGGTGGCAACATGGACTTGTTATCCCTCTACTATGAGCTGACCTTACTGACACTTCTCAAAAGGACACTGCCAGCTCCTCATTATAGTGACTCCCCTGCTTTGTAGTTTCTGTTTTAACAGTTGTATTACACACCATGTAGAAGAATGAAAGGGGTGCAATTCAAAGGCCGACTAGAGCAATTATGAATGTGTTGCACAGTGAAAGTTTGCTGTTAAGAGCATAAATTTGTGCTGAGTCTTTATCAAGATTATTATATCTAGCGGAGCCACAATATGTCCCTCAGCTTTACATTCAGCAGGAACACTAGTGCATGAAAACAGCACGCAACCAGCTGGATGGGATTCAGCGATTACGTTTTACTCACCAATTCTATTGAATACTACTACTAAGAAGCAGTTTCTCAGTTTTGATGAAATGTGAAATTTATACTGTATTTTCATGAGAATTAAAATAAGAAAATTGTATGTGACAGATGAGCAAACATCAAACAATGCTCCTTTTCTTTGCTTAGGTTTGCCAAACATCACACTTCCCATGTCACTGGGACATCTCCATGGCAATGTATAGCAGCTCAGAGCGGCTCTGGAACGAGTCAGACCGCCTTGGATGGGATGAGAGGAACGAGAGCTCGGATGCATCAGGAAATGATGGGGGGGAGCGCAACTACTATGCCATGTTATATTCTTTGCTCATCCTGGCCATCGTGTTTGGGAATGTGTTGGTGTGTCTGGCTGTGCTGAGGGAGCGTTCACTCCAGACAACCACCAACTACCTGGTGGTCAGTTTGGCTGTGGCTGACCTGCTGGTGGCCTCACTGGTCATGCCCTGGGCCGTGTACCTAGAGGTAAGTAGCTGAACAGATTTGTTTCAGTAGATAAATAGCAGTGACCTCTCTGGTCTTGGGTTACCCTGAATCCTATGCTTTTTCAAATAAACCTTAAGTTTTATGCACATGGTTACACAGGGCAACCTAGCATACTATATGTGGATATTGTTACAGGAAATCTTTTTTACATTTGGCTAAAAGGGTGGGTTAGATTGATACAATAAAGTTTGCGTTACTGCTACCAGAATTTTAAGAGGCAGAAACTGAGTCAAACCAAAATCTATTGATTTCAGCTAATCATTTAGATAGTTAAAACTATTTAACTGTTGGGCTTCTTTAATGGCCTCCAATATACTGGTATTTTCATAAAAGGATTAGTTATTGCTTGTCAATTCATGAGGTGTTATTAGGTTGTATGTTGTATCAACGCATCAGTGTTGTCTATTAAGCAGTGATGCAAAAAGCCACTTTTTTTCAATTTCTTTTTAAGAGAGAAATATGCAGGAAAATATAATTGGGTCCTAATGATATGATATTAATGGCAATAAAAAGAAACATAATTTATTCAGCAAAGAATACCCTAATTATATGGTTTATTTATCAATCTTTTTGTTCTAGAAGCATACAGATGCTTGGTTAGACGCGAAATGTTTTGGTTTTAAGGACACAGAATATCCCCAAAACATCACTTTTGAACATTCAGTTTCCTGCAATGGTAACAGTTGTGGAACCCTTTGCAATTGTAAGGGTCACATAAGCTTTCTACATTGAAAAAAGTTGTGCATTTTAACATATAACTACAATCTTTTCCTAACCTAACCAACCTTTTAAACAAATAAAGTATTGGAGAACAAAATCCTTCCCTCCAATGTCCTCATATGGTCCACAATAGTTGTTGATAAATTTGCACTGTAGACTGAAATTTACTGTCACTATTTACTCTTAGTGCTGTGAGCGGATCACATACGGCAGCTGAGAGATGACTTGTGCAGAGCCACTGCAGAAAAGTTCCTTGTTTGTCAGAAAGTGATGATAAAGGATCACAGTACCCTGTGTGTTGAAAACTGATGTGAGTGGCTCCTCACCAATCATCCGTATATGACAAGTAAGGAAAGAGAAAGTGTTGACCCTCCTATCTCTTTATGATGGTATTGTTGCTCATTAAAAAGGCAGCTTTTGCTACTGGTGTCTAACTAAGTCACAGCCAAAATGTTCTGATGCCAAGGCCAAACCTTATATTTAAGACACCAGCTGCTTTGACAAGACAGTGGCATTTGATTCTCTGGGAATGTATGTTGGTGCAAACCGCTGCCCATTTCAACCTTCATTGCAGATCAGTGTAATTTGTGGAAGGGCAGAGTTGAAGGTGGGTCAAAGTTGATCTGCCTCTGAGCCGCTATGGGAGGTCATAACACAGGTGGAAGCCTGCCTTGTGTGTGCTTTTATGCATGCTTTTATGACACTGCATAATTTAAAAGCATAAGCAACCAGCGTTATGTCTTATATTCTACAAGCAACGAGGTTAAATATTCTAACACTGTGTGTTAAATGTGCATAACACTGTTTGCTACTTATGGCTAAATGGGGAGATGGAATGAGTTATGTATCAGATACACATCTTGTACACCACACTACACATCAACAATGCAGAGTTACCATCTTGTCGTGCATTGAAACAACTTATTCACAAGGATTTGAGTTCAGAATTCTATGAGACATGTTGCCTCAAAGTTATTAATGGTCACAAGAATGTTTTTTATGCATAACTAATAGACTGAACATGTAGGCTACACAGAACAGTCATTTTAGCTTAGCAGCCTATATATTAGCTAACTTGTGACTATGATTTTACTGATTTTTTCAGCTGTCAGTAGCTACATTTCTTTTATTTGTTAGCTAATTGTATTTCATACCACAGCTATGTCATTCATTTAATGCTTACTAGCTAATAATTCTGGCAAAAAGTTTATCTGCTTATATAATGTGATAAATACTTTCCATGATAGTTCACATTTGTAACTTTTTATAATTTGCTTTAGCCATTTCAGCAGTTTAACATCAGTTTAATGATATTGTCTTGACTCTATACTGACTTTGTTTAGTTTGTTTGTTCATTAATTCATTAACTGTCTCCACTCTAAAGTTAATTATTTTATGGTTATTCCATTATTTCTTGTTAATTATTCAATTTTCATCCAATGGCCACTTCTAGCCAACTAGTTCACCATTATTCACTAAATTTAGGATAATAAATTAAGTAGATAATCGTAGTTTCAATTATTTGAATAATTACCTAGGATACTACTTTAAAGGCACTAGGGGCAGGATGAAGAAATGAGACTCACTAGTGATGCCACGGGCGTGGCGGGTAACTGCAGCCACCAGCCAAGCCGGGTCGGGAGCACGCACAAACTCTTCATGGACTGTCCACATTCACAGCACTGCAGCGGCTTGCTGCCCGGCTTCTATCATATTTTTGTTTGGACTCACAAGATGCCTCTGATAAATTCTTTTTCCTCTTAGTGCCACTTTTTAGCGGGCTTTCAGTGGTGCTGGGTCGTTTGCTGGCAGCGGAAGAATCCATTACTACCCCAAACAGTTGAATAAACAGCAACTATCTTCTTCCATCAAAGCTGTCGAGGTGCAGCGTCCATTGACTTCACATCTATAGGACTGCGCGGGAAATTCAAACCCCGAATTAAAGTGCATTATGCAGCACACAGCCTGTCCAAGGCAATGGAAAGATACGTGGGTGGGCTCGTTATATTTGGTTTTTACCACTATTAGCATGAAAAAAACTGGACATGCATGTGTATTCTTTTACAAATCCTGCCGCTAGTTCCTTTAAATTCTCTTTATGAAGTTTGTATTACAAGTTTTTTTTTCAGCCACTAACTTCTAATCTTAAATGCAAATGTACCTTTTTTGTATTTCAATTTCACAGTTATTTGTTGCTGATTTATATTTCTTTACATTACCCCACAGTAGCTATTTCAACTGGTGATCCTCACTGATATTATGACAATACCCCGGTAATGCATCTTCTCCCCCTAAGTGGAGATAGCTGATAAATGATGAGAGTACTTAAGGAATGAAGGTTAAGAAAGCAGAGAGAAAGTGTGCTGCAGAAGAGGTAGAAGAGAGAGAAGTCCAGACATCTGGCAATGAGTGAGGAGTGAACATTGGAGAAAATATAAGTAAGAAAGTTGTCTGGGGGACATAAAACGCCAAAGCCAGAAGGACAGGATGAGATTCATATGAACTTATTACTTTGTGACAACTGTACTTGTCATCAAAAGACAATAATTGTGATGAGTTATTTTTGATAGGGTTTTTCTATTCATCCAATTTAGGTAAAACCCTGGAAACCTGTAAATGCCATTTTTCTCTAACTTATTTGCAGAGGACTCACCAGTGAAGCGTGGTTTCCTGCAAATTGTTCATTTCCTAAGCCTCCCTCACCGTTTTATTCACTTCACTGTTCAACAAGCATATTACATGCACAGGGATACATGGCCCTCAGGCATCCACATTTCATCAAAGCAATACACTGCACACTGAATATGAACTGCAAGAGTGTCCTGTTTTTAAAAGCACAGGCATGTGAGCGTGTGTATTAAAGCATCCTTGAGGGGGCCAAGTGTGTTGCTCAAGGACAAGTTTGCCCACATGAGGTCTAAAAATCATTTGGTTTAAGTCCAGTTATGTTTAACAATCAGACACCCCACCGGACAAAGTTTGTTCAGTGTCAGCAGAAGGTGCAAAACCTTGCAGTGAAGGAATTTTCAAAGGCAGGTCAACCTGAAGAAGGGGAGGGGGGAAATATAACACACTCAGTGAGCAAAAGCTGACAAATTAAAGATGATTTCATTCTCTGAATGGTAAATTAAGGTAGCCAAGAACCTTGACGGGAGTCAGTCATGAGTTTAACTTCCTTACGAGCAGTCATGCTGCAAAATCATGTGCTTCATTTTTCATTTCAGTGTTTCTGTCTTAATTTCAGATTTAAAAAAAAGTTTATAACCCCGTAAGGACAGAACGATTAAAAGATACAAAGGGTTTTAAATTTATTGATTTAACATACAGTAGATGTAAAGAGGATCGTCTTGGATAAACATATAAACTCAACATAAGTGGTGAAGACTTAAAAAGACTGCCCAAGCAAGCAGCATCAGTTTTCATGCAGTAATCTGACAAAAAGGGGATTAGCTCGTT
This sequence comes from Atherinosoma microstoma, assembly GCA_037177055.1. Lineage (NCBI taxonomy): Eukaryota > Metazoa > Chordata > Actinopteri > Atheriniformes > Atherinidae > Atherinosoma > Atherinosoma microstoma. Next base: position 12,198,181 of record JBBBVU010000019.1, read on the forward strand.
GTGACCAGAGGGTAACTGGTTAGCTTCTGCAGATGGGTCTCTGCAAGAAAAGCGGCACTCACTCTCTTTGCTCTCAGCAGGTACAAATCATGTGCCCTTGCGCAAGTCACCTCATCCCTGGATGGTAGAGTTGATCTATGACTTATACCTGAACAAAGTGTCTGTATTGGCAGCTGTGACTGAACGCTCACTTTCCACAACTCATCCAAAATGATGCTCCTATCAGCCTCTGCAAATATGTGACCTGTCCATGGAAAGTGCTCCATTTGTAGAGTGGAAGTTAGTCCTGTGTGAGTTTTGTCAGGTGTTTTATTTAATATGCTTAATTAAATCCCACAGAAAACATGAAAAGCACACCGTATAGGGAGTTTGTGAGCCTTTACAACTTCTCATGTTTATGCATTAATATGATCTTGAATATAATCAGATAGACAAACTAAATATGCTCATAGTTATAATTAACCTTAAGAAAACTGGCCAAAATTTTAATTTTTTGTGTTTATTAAGTGTAACATGGTATGAACAGATGTCTGAACAGAGATTTCTGAGGACCTCAAAAAAGAAAAGAAAAGTGCTGACTCACATGACACTGACTAACACTTCTGAGTTCACCATCAGGAGAACATTTAACATGTCATGGCTGCAAGGAGAAAGCCAGTACTCTTCTTAAAGAACACTGCTGCTTGTCTGCCGTTCGTTAAAGATTTGTTAAAGATTTGTTAAAGGGGGGGGGGCTTCTGGAAAAATGTTTTGTGGCTGACTGATAGCATAACAGGACCTTTTTGGTGTAAATTTTTGGTATATCCCTTCATTGATACATGGTACTGACAGTATTGTGATTTGGGTCTGCTTTGCTGCATTTGGTCCAGGATGGCTTGCAGGGAAATGTAAACTATTTTGAAGTATAGACGTATTTGATTAGATAAAAGAAACATTAAGGGATAAAATTCTATGGATGAGCCAAGTCACAAAGTCTTGACCACAATTCAGCTAAAATGTTAAAGGATCAGAATCGATAAGCTCATGAAACCCCCAAACATCCCAAATTTGTAGCTGTTTGGATTAACAGATGAAAATGTCTCCAAACAGATGTGCAGAACTGATCAGTCTTTAGACAGCACATATTTTCTCCATTCACAAAATATGTCATGTTGAATAATTTTTATTAATAAATAAATGGACAAGGCATTATTTTTTTTTATCTGTTTAATTATTCTCTCAAAAGTTTCTTTTAGCACTTGTGTGAACATCGGATATTATTTGATCGTAGTTACTGTATGTAAGCACAAAAAATTGTTTGCAGGGTTTACAATTTACTGAGCACATATATGCATCTGCATTAAAAAAAAAAAAAAAGTATCCCATTTTTTAGCCATTTTTTTCAACACTTAAAAATTGTCCATCGTCCTCTTCCGCTTAGGTCTCCTCCAAGTGGGACGTGCCCGGAATACCTCCCCAGGGAGGCGTCCAGGAGGCATCCTAACCAGATGCCCGAGCCACCTCATCT
>JBBBVU010000019.1:12205761-12217764 GCA_037177055.1 Atherinosoma microstoma
GGATAAATTCGAACCTGGAACCTTCCTATTTCTGCATCACCATGCAGCCACACTTGCATGCAACTATAATTTATCCACGTCTTCCAGGGAATCACTCTGGTTTAAACAGTTCAGGGGCGATTACCCTGCAGGTTTTTGTATTACTTGACTCAAATTAATTGGTCATGGACAAGCTTGTGCAGAACTTGAGGACAAGCTGTCGAGGAAATCCATTTAATTTGAATTAGGTGAGTTAGTGCGGGATATAATTTTGAGGCATTCAGATGAGTTTTCAAGGAATTAAAAACTGGTTGGGTGTGCCTAAGAAACTATTTTTACCTTCTGAGGTGCTCTGTTATGTCACCTTTATTTTTATAACACATTTAAAAAAACAGCCAAGGATGAACAAAATGTTTCACAGAAATAATCAACAATAAACCAAGAATTCATAAAAATACAATAAAAACAGCAACAACAACAACAATGGTAAAATCTGTTTGAAAGATAAATTTGCTCAGCTTGAAAGGAAGGCAAAGAAAGAGAGATGGGTCTTTAGTAATAAATTGAAATGCTCAAATTGTTAAAGATTGTTTTTGACAACAATGACAAAGCTGAAATGTACTGTTAAAAACCCAGTTATACAGAATGTTACTTCCCCAGCATCAAATGGCAAAGAAATCAAACTATTTTTAATCTGGGAACTTTCAAAGTCTTCCATAAAAATGAGATCAGATGCTTTGCTTAAATTTACAAATTTAAATAAAAAGGCAATTAATTACAAGTTTAATTATTAGTCTGAAACTTGCTATGACGGGCACACGATTCCTTTTGTAAGATCAAGATCACGAGATCATACTGTCATACTGGGAGCCAGGGTTGTAACAAAATATGAATCTACATCAACTTAATGATTATCAGTCGAGCTGAAAATGTCAGGTTTTGCCTTGTTCTAGCAACCAAAGTTCTTATTTCTATTTGATGAGAAAATGGTGATATCCCAAGGTATGGTGTGTATTTTATTTGCTTTTTGTGAAATAAAACTGCTGTACCCTCTTGAAGGCATTGTGTTTTAAGTCCATAAGACAGGAAGTTCTGGCATCAAACTCAAGATAACATGAATGGGAGTGATTGTGTTAAATCAACATGTCATATTGTCTGATATTGGTCATTCACTTCTCATTCACATCAAATTAAGTCAAATTCCTATTGTGGCAGAATTTATGATATTGGCAAATATTGATTAGTTAGGTTTAATCGTATCATGATATGATCATAATCATATGATCATATCATGATCCAACTTGTGATGTGTATGCTGCTAACAGATTGATTTCAGGGGGGATGACACTCAGCAATGGCAGCTCTGAAAGACAGTGATATTAATAAAATTAGATTGAAAATTCTTTATAAATCCCAGAGGGAAATGTCTTTTTTTGTTGTTGTTTTTTTAGTTGGAAAAAAATAATAATAATGCTGCTAGAGCATCAGGTTGAGTATGTCTTTATTGTCAAAATGTGCTGGACACAGCAGAATGAGTCGTGTCTGCCAGAGGCTGAGCCTAATCCTTGCTTCAAAATGGCCAATCTTTCATGAACATTTAGTCAAAAGGTTTCTAACTTTTTTTTGTTCCTAAAAATAAATCCAGACGAAGGTTGTCTCAGGATTTAGACTAATTTGATCTTTCTGTCAGTTTTTTTCCTCCCATAGGGGCAGTCTTCTAAACTATCTGACAGTTCCAACTTTACAAGCTCATTTTAATACGGCACATTGACACTTCTTAACTGACAGACGATTTGCTTTTAGCACCTTTAGTTCTTTGATTGCTTATTGTTGGATGTCTGCTGTTCTCGTATAATAGCTCATTTGCACCTGTGCAGTGGAGTTTTTCAGACCCTGCAGTTTTCTGTGATTGATTTTTACACGTGTCAACAACCTTCTTACAGCATCACACGTTTGTGAGCTTTTAAGTTGATAAAAACATCAGCAACATTCTTTGTTACTGATTGTGTATAAGATACCTTCTTGTACATTCTTGGTAGCATTGTTTATTGAGTCCATAGTAATGTCTGGGATCATCAGGAACAGGATTAATGCATAAGATGGGAAGTTCTGGCATCAAAGTCAAGATTAATTATATCTGTGAAAGCACATGAGAGGATATAAAGCTGATGAGCCTGGCTCTCATTCTGAACATCAAGTGTAATTTAAAACCGCACAGCATTAATAAGAAATGTACATTTCAGTTTGATGCCTGTTTGACTTTTCACTTCATTTCATTCTGTGTTTTGCCCAGATAAAGACCAGCGTAATTATTCTGAGTACAAACAATCATGACAGTTTTCTGGCTCTGAACAATATTATATTGCATCCAGTTTTGGTTGAAAACCACCATAATTGTTTCTTCCTCAGAGCTGTGTCTGAACCCAGGGTTATTATACACTTTTGGCATATACTGTGCTGATTAACTTTTAAATCAAAGCCCTTTTTGGGTTATTGCTGAATAGCCAAATTGTTTCTGAACAGAAATGCCTGGTGTGCCTCTCTAGTTGGTTTATATATCATCGGCTTTGTGTCTCAGCAGCGTTTTTCTTGGCATCCCCAAAGCCCAGTGTTTTTCCCTTTTTTCCCACCTAATTATTTTCATTTACAGTCCTGCATCAGCATTTTTCTGCTCATTTAGATATCATCATCTATATCCGCTGTATTCTTTTATTCTCAATGCTGGCCAGACTCTAACGTGTGCATATATGTGTGTGCGTGCAGGTACACAGCTGTTGTGATGCCTGTCTTGTACAACACCACCCATCGCTCGAGGAAGAGAGTTTTCGCCATGATTGCCACAGTGTGGGTCCTAGCCTTCGCCGTCTCCTGCCCCCTGCTGTTTGGCTTCAACACCACAGGTCAGGTCAACAATAGCATTTTAACTTTGTCCTCCTGTCCAGATGTGTCCTGGGGAAATTGTGCATGCAAAATGAATGTATTGATTCACTCAAAAATACAGAATGCACAGCATGAAAGCAGCATGTCAGGATCTCAAGTCAGTGTACTTGTCATTTAGGGTGGCAGGGGAACATGAAGCATAACCTCAAATGGGATTTAAAGATGCACGCAGCCTTGAAAATATTCTGTTCTCTGTGGCAATGTGTTGAGCTTTGTCAAGTGTGAGTACAGAATCACTGACAGTGGTGTTGGTGTATGTGTGTGTTTACCGGGCAGGCTATGGTTTAATGCAGTGTGTGTCATATTAACTAAAACCCAATTAGACATGAGTGGCTGGGACAAACTCTTCAGCTTCTAAGCTTGAATACAGGCTGAGACCTTTCTTCAGCATCTTTCACTTGCTGTAGAAAGGCCTAAATGTTTCAAATGCAACATTACTGGCAAAAATATCTCAATAAGAATACATTTCAACATCGTTATAATCAATAAATGATAATCTAAGAATAGCTCATTTTAACTTTCTAAAAAGCTAAGGTTGTAAATCAGGACTGTAGATCCAGTGAGTCTGGGACTTGCCGAAGTTCACTTTTCAAATATTACTATGAAACCTTAAAAGCATCTGCCTTTTATTATATTTGCTTCTCACTGACCAGAGAGCTGTGCTACCATTTTACATGATGACTCATCAGAACTTTTCCTAATGTGAGCTCCCACCTCTTACCAATGTAAAACTCAATGAGGACCATACAAGTTTTACAACGCCACATCTTATGTCAAACTGCGACCTTTTCCTAAGTTTAAGCTTTGTTGCTTCAGAGAACATTTATAAAAAAATACAACAACAAAAAACGAGACAAAACATGAAAACAGCAGCTATTCACTGGAGTGAAACTCATGACATGACTCTCCAACAGTAGCCCACTGAAGCACAACTCCACCTCGTCATCATCCCCATATCTCCAGTTCATTTCTCTGCTTTATAAGACTTGTAAATATGTATACAGTGTAAAATAAAAACTTGAGAAACTTCAAAATTCAATGTATTTGTGGATTCTAGGAAAATAAATACATATACAGCAATTTGTTTCTGAATTTCATATTTCTTATTCGGATTTATTAGAATTTGCTTTACTCTAACTGTAACGTGCTTTGGGGACCTCCGTCTCATTTAGCATTTTTATTTTTATTCAAATGTGAGATTCCTGCTTGTAGCAGCTGGTTGCTGTAGTGAAAACAGCAAGGTATAATCTATTTATTTGTTTGTTTGTAGGACAAGTTGTTTACATTACGTTGGAACTAAATGAGGTTACTGAGAAAGTGTGTCATCTCGGCTCTTCGATGATGCTTTAACGCATGTCTTGTATTTCTTGGATGATGCATGAGGAATTATTTCCTTTTTTTCTTCTTCTTTTTTAAAGGTGGAAACAAGAAAAAATCCTCAGCTTAACAATGAAATGAGAGACATGATGAGTAGCTATTTTGATTACAAAAGCCGACAGTGGAGATGCATGACTACACACCCACAATTAAGAGCATTAGTTAAACACAATTTAGAGCTGCTTAGCCAAATTCAAGCATTTGGCTTGGCCCACTTACAATCAACATAAAACAATGCCTGTTGATTGCAGGAACTGTGCCTCTTCATCCGTACGTAACCCCATATTAGAAAGCTGGACTAGTGGGTTCAGATCAAGCCCCAAATATCTTTTTCTTTCTCTGAAAGCAGTGGGTTGAAAAGCAGAAGCCTGGCAGGACAGATGCAGTATAATTAGCAAATCAAATGGCTAATAATATGACTAGTAAGTGATGACTGGTTGGACACCAGCCATAGGTTCTGCAGGCTGGCCTTGTTTCCCAATCTTTTTTTTAGTGCATTAAGGTGTGTGGCATTGATCCAAAGGGAGCAAACCACTTCGCTTTGTTTGGGCTACTGACATTCATTTCACATTTCACAGCTGAGGTCATAGTCCGTCAGTTTTTCCATTAACTTCAATTTACAGCTTTATTAGTTTAACAGAGTGATATTCAACTCTGGGATTTGAATTAGAAATAATCAGTCCAAATGATCTCTTATCTTAATTTAACATAGCAAATCAATCGTTCCTCCAGCTCCCAGTCATCCCTCTGAGTGCAGGTGTGCCGCACTATGCAGTTCAGTGTGAATACACGATGTGGAGGAGGTCATTTTCAACACAAACAGCATTCTCCTGTATCAGAGGTCAGCTGTGAATCACACTCTCTGAGTCCTGTGAAGGAATCATGTGATCTTTAGGATACCGGTATTCATCATATTGATATTATCTCTTTATTTGCAGACAACCCCATGGTGTGCTCCATCTCCAACCCAGACTTTGTGATCTATTCCTCTGTGGTTTCCTTCTACCTGCCATTTATTGTCACTCTGTTGGTCTATATCCGCATCTACGTCTTCCTGAGGATGAGACGGAAGAGGATCGCCTTCGGACAGGCCAGTGGAAAAGTGCAGCCAGGTTCTACCCAGCTATCTGTGGTAAGGCTGTTATGAGTCATTTTTGTTTTTCCTCTCTTTGGTTCTATTTTCACTATTACTAAATTAAAGAAGTATGGTATAATGAGATAACCTTCTATAAAGTAGTTATACTTTTTCATATTAGCAAAACTTTGTGAATAATTTATTGAATAATTTACATAGGAAAACTTTTGGGAACTTAGCCTTCTCTTTCTGGACATTTTCTTATTATTTTCCGCTCTCTGGCTCTTCAGGAAGTCTGGAATTTGACTTCTGACCTTGTCAAAAAGGAGCTGCAAGGCATCTAGCCAAATTAACCTATAAATAACTTATTAACATTAATTCGATTCATTATAATTTAACTTTTATGGAGAACCACCAATGAATTTTTAAGTTTTATCTCAACATTTTATTAATGACTATTTAAAATTCCAGACTTCAGACATGATGTTTATCTTTGATTATCTGTGACTTCATAGGATTTATACCTCCTGAGTCTGTGGCTGTGTTTTCTGTTTAATACCGACTTGACTTATACAACTGCAGACTGGTTGGATGTTGAAATATGATGTTTTTATTGATTATTTGGTAATCAGTAACTTGTCAGACATTCAAATTTGACTCCTATAAATAGTTATGGATTCATGGTGGTCTATCTCAGAATAACTCCAGTATCTTTTAGTTTCTAAAACTATATCAGCACTGACTTTTCCTGAAATGAACAATTTTACATTTCTTGGCGTAAGCAAGAACATTTACATGTACCCAGTGTATTACATTAATGATAACTTGCGAATTAAATCCACCTTTGCATCAGATCTTTTCTGTTAAACATATATAATAATTGAAGCTTCGTGGCTTGTACTTTTAAAGCGGAAAATATAAAGTGGAGACAGAGTGATAGACAAAAGCAAGCCTCTTTGCAAATGTTTAGGTATTTTTAGAAAAGGACTTTTAGATAAAAGGGTTTCTGTAATATGAAATAATCAGGGTAATAACAGATAAAGGCTGTGTCATTTTTGTGTGAGGCTGCTCATTAAGTGCAGGCGGGGGAGCAACTGAGTGTTCAGATGAGCAGATGTCCGGGATGCAGTGTAAGTGTATATCTCCGTTCGTGAGCAGCGGACACGCCTGTCGGTACGACTGAAGCTCGTCTTAATTAAAATGGCTTGTCAAGTTAAAAATAGTAAGTTTAATCAAGACGGGTCCGTTCTCTCATGGCCTTTTGTCTTTGTGTTCATTCACACTGAGCTATGCAAGCTGATCAGGCATAATAACATTAGAAATAGTGACAGGTAAAATGAATATTGATCATCTTGTTCCAATGGTATTGGGTGTGATATATTAGGCAGTGAAGGAACTGTCACTTTTTACCGCTGATATATTTTTGTGAGGAAAAATGGAGAAGTGAAAGGTAACTTGGGGTGTTCCAGTTATGAAGTGGATTAAATATACAAAAGTGGGAAGCAAAGGAAAATAAGTGAGTCAGCAACAGGGTTGTTGATAGTTCATGTAATCCGGTCCCACAGAGGATCTGCTGTAGAGTAAGTTGCCTCTCATCATAATATTAGCTACAGAAAATGGGTATTAGAACACAGGTCGTATCAGCTTGCTGACAGCAGACCAGTCAGAGTAGCAATGCTGATGTCGTCTAATGACCAGGGCCGGCTGCTAGCCATTTGGGTGACATAAGCACAACTTCTTTGTGGTCCCCCCCTATTTATTTATTTTTTAATCTAATATTTATGCATTTTGTGATGTTTTGGGTTCATTTTTGAGAAAAAAAAAAGTTACATTTTTTATATTCACCATTAATATTAGCCCCACAAGAAGCCTATGCATAAAATGCATTTAGATAGAATAAAAATATGATTCTAAAATTTGTGAAGAGGTAATCACAAAAGATCCCACAAAGGAATCATGAATGTTTGTGCTGGTCCATGGAGCATTAAAAGAAAAAAAAAGCCTGTTTTCTTATTCAGCATTTGGACACTTGGGTGTATCTTTTACCTGTCGGATAAATGGCAACAGGATGCACCATGGGAGGAAGGCAAAGCAGAGGAAGCATTATTATGTTCTGGGCAATGTTTTACAAGCAACCCTTGTTTGAATATGTATCACATGTCAAAACAGTGTTGCAGACCACATACAACCCTACATGTCGACAGCATAAAAAAAAAGGCAGTGGTTATTTCTTTTCCTCTCTACAGAAATAGTCCAGGAAAAGTTTCAGAAACACGATAATAAGTTAAAGTTTTTCATTCAATTCAATGCTAGATTTCAGTCCAAACAATATTAATTAATACACTACAGCAACCTGGTCAGCTTTGGCACATCCAAAAGCTTTCAGTCGAATGCCACTGCATTCATCACGCTCCAATTTTCCCCTTCAATGCACATACATTTACGGTCCGATCTTTTTTTTAACCACAGGGTTACAAATACACTAACTGGTTGTAGTTGGGTTGTCAGCGATGAGATCCCAAATTGGAGGAGTTCAATATAAGAGAGTTACAATATAATGGAAAAGTGTTTGGAAATAACATAATAGAAGTCTAACTCAGTGAACCAGACAAAATTCCAACTTTAAAGAGGTTTTTTTTCCCTGTGTTTCAAAAGCACTCATCCTTAAGTTTGTGGTAAATTCTTTTAAAGTTTGCACCGTGTCTGGCTCAGGAGTGAAAGTGTCTGAAAATATAAAAGGCATGAAATCTAATTTTCTTGATGTATTTTCTCTGGCTTAAAAACATTCTGAGTTTATTTGAATCTTAATAAAAGTGTCCTCTGAGATGAAATGAGATTGATCCATGAGTTCCAAGTTGAGCCTGTAGTCAGATGGAGTTTGGATTGGAGGACGGGGGGTGAAAGAGACATTTATCTGGAAGATATTTTTCATCCTGAACTTTTCTCTTTTCTTAGGAGACCTGCCTGCAAGAGGAGACTCCCAAGGCAAAGCAAGACTTATCTCCTATAAGGATTAAAGTGGTGGGTGATATTTCAAAGTCAAAATCAAATACAACCCCAAGCATCTTGATTTTTACGTATTTATTTCGTTTCCGGCGCTGCACTTTTACTGACTACAGCACAACATGACGCCTGACTAACCTTCACATTGACTGCGCTGGCATATTAGGTCATGGTGGAATGCTTTTCATCCGGCTTTGTCAATGTGTTTGTTCAAGCAAACTTTAGTTTTTGTTCTGCTATGTGGTCGCATCGCAGCCCAGCGGTCAAAGAAGGAGCCACAAATTGTGATTCTGATGCATGGCTTGTTCCTCTACGTAACCTGGTTACTTGTCAGCAGAGCAAAGTCTGTGGATGATGCGCTGCACCACCTGCATCATCCACAGACTGCTCAACAACAGAGGAAACAACAATCTACAGTTTTCCTCTGAGGAAAATTTCTAATCAAACAAGTAAGAAGATAACATTAAAATGCATTTTTTTGTGGCCGCACAGGAAGTATACACAAGTCTTAAAACTTGTTAATGACTCTTATTACTCGTGAGGAAAATCGCTCATTGAAGCCGCTGAGTATGCTGGAGATTAAGAAAGTGACTGTTTGCTGGTCTGAGAGATAAACAGGGACGCCACCAACATGAAGGACTCAGATAATAAGCATCTACTGACAGGTTCTAAAGCTCATGTGAAGCTATGATTTAAAAACCAGGAGTAAAGGCACTTACAGTCTATCCGAACAGCACTCATGGCATGGATTGACCGTAACGTCCGATTTTCTGAGCCTTATTCACCAATTTGTTGATATTGTGGAGTAGCACTCAGCTGCAAATATTTTCCACATGTAAGCTAAAGGTAGTATCTCAATAAATATGACTCTGTAGGGGAGGTTTGAACGAGGTTTGAAGTGTATAGAGCAATGAAGTGAATATTCAAACATTAAAGCTGCAGTGATTAGGTGTTTGACACACCAGGTCACCAGAAAAAGCTGAAAACACAAATTTGACTTTTAATAATAGAAAGTATTCACACATCAGCTGACCCAGAACAGTATCTGAACTCGTGTTTTCTGAACGTTATGTGACTCCTTTGCAGCTAAATGCTGTATGTTTACAGGTTAACTACTAATGTTGTGTTTGGCATTTCGCAGTTGACTGCCAATGAAAAGAGCTGTTTTTACTGAAACGTAGTTCAGCCTGTCATGGTAGGAATGAACCAAAACATTTGAAGTTTCACCAGAGCAAGTATTAGTCCTCTAAAGAGCCATCTATTTTTCTTCAAAACTTTATATGTTGTATGAGGAGGAAGATGCAAGTGCAAAGGTAGATATGTAAATATGGTCCAGTCCAATCCTCCACTGCAAGCAGCTAAACCCCAGGGGCCTCATTTATAAAACTGTGCGCATGATCGTTACTAAAAGTGTACGTGCGCCCAAAACCCAGAGTTTGCTTACGCCAAGAAATATTCTGATTTATAAAACCGTGCCTACGCACAGAAGCAAGCACTTTCCCATTTATAAATCACAACCTTCCTGGAAGTTTGCGCAGGTGAATTTGGCTCATGTCCCGCCGCCGACACACCCACATTCTGCCATAAATGATCCATGCAAAGTCCTTCTGACTGTTTATGCATACGAATAAGCCGGCTGATCTCTGGGGTTTTAAGCTTAATCGTGGCAACCGAGAAGACAAGAAAACACGTGGACCGAAGTCGAGGTGCTTGTTGGTGAGGTAGAGGCTCGCAGAAACATTTTATTTGGGGGTCACAGAAGTGGAATCACAAAAAAAACAAAGACTGCAGGGTGGCAGCACATTGTAGCGGCGGTGAATATGAGGGAGAGGTCTGAGCCAGAAGTCAAAAAGTGGTCAGATCTGAAGGTGGAGGCGAAGAGGATGATGACATGCCACCGCCATAGTGTGTCTGCCACTGCTGAGGGTCTGACATCTCAAGCTGTCATCCGCAAGTTATACCAGAGGAATTATGATTCAGGTTTAAATTGTTAGAATTTCTACAATGTGGATTTACAAGGATCACGTGCAGTGCCTGCTTGTAGTCTATTCCACTGATATTCCAGATCAAAGGATGGAATTTAATAAAAGTAATTTAATTTGACTCAAAAGGGCTTTGGGCAGAAAATGTCATATTGTTAATCACATCAAACACATATCAGCCTACCTGTTGGATATTTCCCACTGGAAAGAGCCGGTTGCCAGTAACCAGAGAGTGGTCAACAGCTGCAGATGCAACGGGATTGCCCGGTTCTGACGGGTTGGTCAATATAACACTGGGTCCAGTTCAACACATAGATCTAAGAGCACTGGGAATTTAAATCGGCATATCAGCCAGTCATCATCACGTGCCAGGAAATCTTTGTGCTCTGTAAAAACTCTCCATCCTGATCCTGCCATTGGCAGATTCTTTCAGCAGTGCATCCATTGTGAAGCATTATGCACAATGTCACTGAAGTATTTGTATGTTTACTCAGGAATTACACTGATTACTACACTGTCACAATTAATGTACCAATAAGTGCCATCACTAAATAATTTGAAAATGTATGTATGAACATACTGTGCTGTAACTCTTAAATGAGTGCTTATGGAATGCATGGCTCCATCCAGGAACACATATTCAGGCAACGGTGTTTAATATTACCAGGGAGACATTCTGATATGAATGGCTAAATGCACGAGATGAATGTGGTTCAAATTCCCCATCTCACCAGCTGTGCTGCCAGTTTCCCTATCTCCAAAAGCTTTGTGTGCAAGGATCAGATTGCGTACTGGTGTGAACATTCTCCCGTCAAGTTTATTTTTATAAATTCCAACCTTTGCGTAGAAAGACACTTACGCCACTTTCAGACCCCGTTTTGTGCCTAAACAACGTTTATAAATGAGGCCCCAGGTCCTTATTGAAGTCCTGGCAGCTAAGCCGAACACAGGCTGCTAGCGCCTGCTGGTTCCTCACAGCACATGCAGGATATCTGATAGGTGCACCCTACAAGTAGTCAGTCAGTCACTGGTTCATCCAATCTTCTACATGGAACAAACAGGCTGTCTGACCACACCTTTCCGAGAAGGTTTGCTCACAATATTATGTTAGAAACTTTAAGACATGGGCCAGAAAACACTGAATAATCAGATGGTGCACCCCTTGGAGCTGAAGGGAATTACATTTGTTCAATAATTCTGATATTGGTTCATCAACATTAAGAAAGAGGCTCTTGTTGCTGATATAAATTTAGATAAGCTCCCTTCACATGCCTTTTCAAGCCTGGCCTGAAGCACCTTCATTGTGGATGAGTGTGATTTGTAAAAAAGGGATCAAGTTGACCCACCTCTGATATACTTGTGAGGCAGCAGGGGAGGTAGTAGCCTAACAGAAACAGAATGGACCCGCCTCATGTGCGTTTTCACACATCAAGGAAGCATCGTGGCTCAAGAGTGTGATTTTGTGATACCTCATGATGTATGCAACTAGCATGTTGTAGGATTTAAAAGCAAAAACAATTAGCATTTAATCACAATTACGAAAACTCGACGAGTTGAAATATTTTAGCACAATGTGGTCATTGTTCATGACATTTTGTGCTACTTAAGGCTAACTGGTAGATGAATGAGGGATACATCAGACGTGTA
>JBBBVU010000019.1:12241202-12262675 GCA_037177055.1 Atherinosoma microstoma
AAGAACCAGCCAATCCTGGGCCGGAGATGGAACGCAGGCCAATCAGGGGGACGCAACAGCACAGCCAGGCACCTGGGCAGGAATCCAGTCAGGTGTCCAATCTTCTGTGGTGGGAGCACACAGTCAATATTATATACCACAACCCATGGCCGTAACACAGTAGAACAAAGGGTCCATGTTTAGGGCCTTCCTTGTGCCTAGATTGGTTGAAAGATAGTCGTGAGTGTTGGAATTCAGAAAGTGCCAGGTTAGACAAAGAAGATGTTAGTTTAGTATGCGAAAGCAATTCTTAAACGTTACATAACTGGTCTAAAATAACCCTATTAATTCAACAACAAAAACTTAAATGAAAAATCAATGAAACCATGAATAAACACAGTTGATCATGCTTAGCCCAGTTGTACTTAAGCTAATGCTGATATAAAACTGTTAAAGCCCAGAATGTCTTTGTTACCACAGTCCTTTGGGAATGATGATCTTTAGTGAAGAAAGGAAGAAAGCTGGAAAGGGGTCTTTTGTCCAGCAACTTTGTCCAGTTGGGTTTCAGTGATGTAAAGATGAGTGCTTTAAGAAGAAGGAGGCTGGTCGCTTCTTCTGTTTGGGTTAGCTGGAGGCTAACCCAAACTGCTCAGTGGAGTAACCATAGATACTGTATATGTTTTGTGACTCCATGAATCAAAATATACTATTAACACCCAGACAAATGTTTTAGAAATAAGGTTGTGCATAATATGAGAAAAAACTACTCTGTAACAACCTTAAAAATATGGAAAGGAATAAATCAAGCAAGGTTAGTTTGACAAAGTCAAGCTGAAGCTGAGATTACTGGCTTCGAATTTGGAAAAAGAAAATGCAAGAAATCTTAAGAAAATTGTCTTTTTAAAAAATCCCAATAAAACATTGTACATTTTAAGTGGAAATCATTTCTGAGGCTAAAAATTGTCTGACTTTCCCAGTTCTGACAATTACTTGTTGTATGACAAAGTCTACAAAGCTATAAAACTCATATAAGTATCAAGCAGAGAAATTGTAGCAAAATCAACATCCACTTTTTGTTGTATTTTGAAAGTTTTCTCATTAAGCTAACTTTCAAAAGGTGTTTTTTGAACCCCATGAAATGTATGTTTTCGCTCTTCTGTTGTTCTGTGCCTTTTTCCTGACTGAATCAATTGTGTTTCTGTCTCTACCACCTTCCTTTTTTTTTGTCATATTCTGCTTTTCTCCATAGTCCATTCTGACCCTTCGAGCTGCAGGCCCCTGCTGCTCGTTAGTCCTGTGAAACTTGGTAATTAAATCTGGAGATTGAGAGACCCCCGGGGATCAACGTTTAATCGATGGGCACAAATAGATTACTTTCTTTTTGCACAGCTCCTCACAAAATTTTTGTCCAGTTCTTGGCCCAAATGAAAGAATTGTGCATGTGGGCACTTGGACAAAAACAATGAGACCATTCAAACAGCACAAGAGCATACTCATTCAATCACTAAGTGGCTTAACAATCTCTTTCTACCAAGTGTCACAATTAAAGAACATAAATTGCTTCACTGCTGTTCCTGTTGATATCCGTGTTTGAAATGTTCTCTCTCTTTTTTTAATCTTTCGCTTTCTGCCATCTCCCTCGGGCTCTGTTCACTCTAGCTCCCCTTTCCACTCCTTTTGTGCTGCTGACATACTAGCTAAACCAAGAAAGACGAAGCGTCTGTTGGTGACTTAATGAGTACCTGATGCATAGCAGAGGAGATTCCCTTTAACCAGCCTCTATCATCTCATTACCAAAGCCAGACTGATGTTGCCTCCAATTCACAAAAAGCAGGATTGAGGTTATATGCAAATAAAGTGTCCAACCATGTATAAAGTGGGGCAAAATATCCATGTATTAAGCCTGGCATGAACACATGTGCACACAGTAGTGAGACAGAGGGGTGCCTGGCCTTTCTTCAGCTGCAGGCACTATCCCGTTTCACCCAGCTGTTCTTTTGCCCCTGCAGCTAACTCTGTGTCTGACCTCCACATCTCCAGCAACAACAGCCTAGCCCAGCTGGCTCAAACATCAACAACGCCCACAACATCACCAAAATGCAAATCCACAAAGAGAACATCAACATGAATCACAACACACACCACAAGCTCTCTTAAAATAGCCAAAATAGTCCTGAAGCACCTGGGCATCATCAGTGACCGACCATGAGTTTTGCACTTATATAGATGAACTTGAGCTGCTCTTTCATGGAAATAAGTGTATATGTGGAAGTTAGACAGCTTTGCAAAATAGGTATATCTCAGACTGCCTAGCAAATTTGTTCCCATGGTAACACTGACATTGGGCGACAAATGACAGTCAGTGTTACATACTGATAAAAAAGAAAAGAAAACAGAGCAAAGCATGGTTCATTTTGTGGCTTTCAAAGAGTGAGGTGGAGTGTGAAAGGCGAAGGTTACAGAAAATATGAGGAAAACATAACTGCTGACCTTTTCTGTTCCCACAGAATCTGCTTCACATTGCTGAACTCTAACAGAAAGCACAACTTTTCTGCTTCAATGCATGAAATGAACAGTGCTGATCACAATGAGCTCAGTTGGCAATGCTTCATTTATTTATTTATTTACTTTAAAAGTAATTTAGTCAGCCACAGCAAATTCACCCCGCTGATTTCTGTAATTTGTAACACATTCTCATTTTGACCTATTTTTTATTGTTTATCTTTGAATGCTTCTTATATTCCTGCCATTTTGTCCTTTTTTTTAAATTACTTTCTTGTCATTCGTTTGCTTCGTTTGCATGCGTGTGTTCTGGGAGGTATGAAGTAACATGACTAAGATTCAGCAGCTTTCCTCGCAGCTCCATGAGTCTGCTCTCTGGCACAGTGGTGCTTAAAGCAAAACGCTGACATTGCCTTGCTTAAATGCTGATCTCAGTCAATAACATGAGCATTTTAATTTAAGGTGTCAACCTGCAAATATTTCCTAATTGGAATCTCATTAGCTTTTAAAATATTGAGTCTTAAACTGAACATTACACAAAATAAATGGCAGTCTATCCAGTTGTTGAGATATTTCACTAAGAAGCACAAATGTCAGCCTTAGGGGGAGAAAAAAATCAAAGGACCGCCAATGTCATTGGGATTCCTCTGGGCACTATAAATGTCTGGGCAAATGTCATAGCAATATATTAAACAGCTGTGGAGGTATTTCTGACCACACCAAACTGCTGGAGACACTATCGGGCCGATATTGCAACTGTTAGGCCACTCTGATAAAAAGGCTAAAAAAACAAAAGTTTAAATTTGCTTATAATAACAGCAAGATAAGATTTCAAATTTAGAGAGGCTGCAGAATATTCTCATTCCTGCTGCATGATTTTAAACTTTAAATCAAAACTTTATACCTACTTCGACTGGACATTGATTAATAGTGGCTAGAGATACATTTTATCACATCTTTCATGCTGCATGGAGAAGTGACGCTCAATATTTGAGAAAAGTGTAACAAGTAGTCAATGAGCCAAGCTCTCTGCCAAATGGTGCTTCATACTTGATTATGTTAATTTGTTTAAAGAAAATAGGAATCTATAGTTATGTTACTCTCATTTTATATACAGTTATAGACATCACTAACTTATGCATAAGTCAAAGACTGAAAACAAAAGCATTGCACATAATTGCTGGATTTAAAAATATTGTGATGCACGCTCCCTTGTCTTTTAGTGACAGCAACACGCTAAGGCCAGTACTATCCATGGGGAATGAGGCCTTGGGGACCATCTGGCTGCGATAAAAATCTTCTAGTCCAGTTTCAGCCTCTGTTCTTTAAGCTGTTATTCTGGCTCTGTTTGTTTCTCTTTGTGAAAGAAGTTGTACTTGTCTCTTTTCAGCAGATTTTCTTTATTCAAAAATGTTTTCTTAAGCTATTTGATTCAGAGACAAAAACTGCATTAACATATACCGAACTAAACCATCATAACTATTGTAACAGCCCTCTGTTTATATTGCCCCAAGAAGAACAATGCAAAAAATTAGGCCACAACCTTTAAACAAACCTCTTTTTTTATTCAGCGACCTCAAAAGCTCGGAAAGTAAACAATTTAACAAGCAGTAATGAATCTTTCATGAATCATCACCACGCATGTATCTATATAGAAACATTATGGAGAGTCACAACCATCATGTCAGTGGTGTAACAACATGGTGAGCAGGTGGAATACTAATGATTGCACATTGGTATACACCAGCCCCATCTTATGCATTTCAAATGACTTTCACTCGACTTGAAGAACACATGCAAATGTCTCAGTTTACACTTCTACCATCTCATCTGCCCAACGAATTTCAAAGTTGGAGTCATTTGCCTAATAAATGTCTGAAGTGGGAAGAGGGGGGGGCAACCAAGGCGTACATTAGATTTGTGGTGTACAAAAGTGGACAACAGGCGAGATTTGTGTGCACACATGGCTGTCTGACAGCCTATTCATCCCCAATGTGGAAACACTGGACAAACGCCAGAGTTTTGATGAGTTTCGATAAGCATAAAGGCTCCATCATTCACAGAAAGCACGCTCCTGTCTGGAGCGATGAGGCGTAGCATTCTGCACACTGATCGCGTAGGCTGAAGAGAAGCTAAGGCTGAAAGAGACGACATCTGACAGAGGTTCTATCAGCCCAACAGTGTATCCACAGCTTAGTTACCAGGACTTGTATCTCTTGATTCAATCAAGACACAAGGAAATTGCCTTCGAACTCAATGCAAGTCAGTGTACTTATCTCAAAGGTAGCATCAGTCACATAGGCCTACTATGTTTTCCAAAACAACTTGAGAAATCCTTTGAAGACCTCTTTCTTTCCAAATGCTATTATTTGACCATATTAAAGTGCATAAATGGTCGATATTAAGCAGTGAAGTCCCTGTTTTTTCCTTGCATGTTAGCGGCACACAAGCATCATTTGTGACAACCAGTCCTACAGACTTTCCAGTGACGACAACTTGTAAATCAAGTGGTTAATCTTCTGAAATAAAACATGAAAGAGTAGATAAAGGTTGCAATCCAGATCCACAAGCGACTTTCCTCTTTTTATCCCACCATTCCGTGACAAATAGGATTTTATTTGCTGGCAATTTCATTCCAAAGCCCGAAACCATCCAATCTCATCCTGCAGCAAAAAAAATGTCAGTCTGTGTCAGTACTTGTTTCATTAAGTAAACCCTCAAGAGAAATCTTTCTCTTCACATTCAGACTTTGATATTGTTAGGTCACAGCTAGCAGATTCAGTTAGCGCATCGATCAAATCACAGGGTGTGTTAACACAGTTCGTGAAGTATGAACGATGTGGCCATTTTTCTTATGGAAGTTAGGCGTTAATAAATCCTTTATGCTCCCCTACAACTTGATTGACAGTCACTGTTACAGTTCCTCTTATTTTTCTTTTCATGCATTTCCCATCATTTCTGAACATGCAGGCAATAAGTCAGTTAAAAGTTTCCTGCTTCTGCAGAAGTGCAGGCAAGTTCTACAGCGCTCAAAAGTTTCATATGACAGCTGCAGTCTCTCTATAAAATGAAACACATCAGAAATCCAGTCATATCTGAACATAAAGATGTAAACGCAAAAAAGGAGAACCCAGCATGACTTCTTCTAAATGACATGAAGTGTGCAGCTGCTGATTTTTAAGCTCAGAGCTGCATGAGAGGACCAGTGATGGTGGTAGTAGGTGGAGCAGGAGGCCCGAGGCAGCTGCTTCTCCATATTTATGGACTGGAATTCTTACTGAGGGAGTCAATTTTTTTCTTCTTCTTTGTTGTTATTTATGAAGCTTTTTTGTGGAAAATCCATTGCGTATTACTCATTGCAAAGTACATTAGGGTTTTTTAAATTGTGTCCAAATGGGATCCTTAGAGTAAAATCTGCTTGAAAACACCACTAGTTGTCATTGAATGTTCTCCATGCAGTGCAACAAATACGTGATGTGACTTGAAGCTTGATAAGCGAATCTGCTTTTGAAGTTCCATAAAATTTGGATGAACTTTTAATTCTCTGCTAACGGCTATCTCCCCTTGAAGAAAAAAAAAAAGGCGAGGAGAAAGAAAACTTCATGTTTAAGAGTAGGAAAGATTGGATTTCTCTCCACGCTTTTCACTCTCCCACTTAGAATTTCACTTTCAGCACTGGACATCTGTTCCCTCAAAGGCTGCTGTCATCTTTCATATCTCTGTCATCCCTTTGGTCCCTCATGTCCATATTTCTTTTCATACCAAAGCTAAACCTGCAAAAGAGAAAAACTATGTCTTATGCCATTTTTAAAAGGAAGAAAATAACACGATGCTTCAGCTTATAGATAAAGCACAATCAAGGATAGCACATAAATACTACGAACTAAACAACATTTAATCTTTTCTGAGAGAACTCATCAGAGCAAAGAACCCCAATTCAATCAGTAATCAGTCAAGATGTTGAGTCATGCTCTTGTGAGTAAAACTCTCTTGCACTCAAATTATATTGATTTTACCCTGACTGCTGCTGATGTCACTGTCAATGTTTGGCCTCCTGCCAGTGTTGACATAAGTGAGGATGGCCAAACACAATATAGTGCAAAAGAGCAAATCTTGATTTTCTTTTGGTTAAAATTTAACACTGACATGTATGGAAAATTACCTCGGGGGGGAGACTAAAGCTGTGAAAGGCTGCTATTGCTGAAACACAAGACCTTAAAATGTGTCAAGCTTTTTCTTTTTTTCCCCTCGAAGCCTTGAATCAATTTTTCCATCAGTCCCAACAGAATGTATAATAAACAAACAAATGAGACCGGGATTCTTTTTTTATGAACTTATAAATATGAAATATGAATGAAAAAATATTTCAAATGTAAAAACTAAAAGTAAAAAATGCAATGAGCGGATTTGAGGAAATGGAGAACACTGCTTCTTTACTTGCAAATATTTTCTCAAGGTAGTTGGCAGAAATGTTTGCTCCACCATCTTGAATAACTGTCCGTTGTTTTTTTGTTTCCTCCACTCCATCATGTAACCCAAGACCAACACCAGTGACGTGCAAATCAGGGTCATGAGGGGACCCTTCCACCACTAGAGTTAGAAAAAATTCCTGGATCCAGACGGTGACCCGGATCACCCCCATAAGATAATCAGTTGTTCCTTATGCCATTCTGGAGACTTCCTGAAAGTTTTAATCAAAATCCGTCCATTACTTTTTTTGAGTTATGTTGCTAAAAGACGGACAGACAGATGGACTGACGGACAGTATCAGAACAAGTTCAAGCTTCTCTTCTTCAGCAGCAATGAGCCACAGAGCCAAAGCATGTAACTGACCTGTTGCCAGTTAACGTAGTTACCTGTCAAATATTTCTCCAGCTGCTTTCTTTTTGTAACACTTTTTTCTTCCATCTTTTGTAGCTTCATCTCAACACCTCTAAGATGTGTCGCCGCCATCAAATTCAATGTGAGCAAATGTTCTTCAAGAAATGGTCAAATGTGTCACTTTAAACATTTAATGTTTTCTACGTTCAGTTGTGAAAAAAATATTGGTCTAGGAAATTTGCAAACCGTGGCATTTTGTTCTTATTTGGGTCTTACATGGCCTTCCAAATTTGTAAGAAGGTATCAAGCCACTGCCTTCAGAAATACTGGAGAGAGTCACCCTCAGAGATAGATTTTAAGTTTGAAATCACCTCAGGCACACTCCCTACAGGATGAAGAGGATGTTCTACATGCAACAATAAGCCACAGAGCAACTATTAGCATTAAAGTTTTACCTTGAATATTTCTCCTTTCCCTCCAGCATAACTCCTCCTCTCATTTCTGCAAACAGTGCACACTTGAATATATGCTGAATGAGGCTTTTCTTCTCCTTTTTTCCCCCCTGCATTCACCAGTAAAGGTCAAATGCTTTTGTAGCCTTTTCATCTTTCCACTCTTCTACCAAACTGAACACTGCTGACCTTTTTCAGAGCTCTCTCTGACCTCTAAGCCAGCGGAGCGATAACAAAGAAAATCCCACTCTAGTGAAACACAGAGATCACAGGCACACAAGTACACCTAATCAGCTGTAATTAAAGGTGTCACCTGTATAAACCTTTAATATAGCTGCACGAACAGATTGTTGACATTAGCCTTCATTCAGGAAGTGAATAACTGTACAAACAGATGATCAATCCTACCATTTCTTTGGTGCCAAAAATGAAGAAGGCTTTTTGTCCATGCACAGTTTCTTTGATATATTACGCTGTGTATTGTTTTAGGCTAGGATGATCAACATGTCAGAGAAAAGGTGCTTATTTTTCTCATTTCTTTTTAAATAGCCTACCCAAAAATTGCTTCCTGTGGATTCCTTTTTGTGTTGACATAGGGGCAAATAAAATTATTCTCCCCATGATATATCACATTGGGTCAGTTCAGCCAATTTCTCCACTAAGTTTTTATTGCAGATCATTTTTAAGTTGGGTAGCAGCACCCTGTTGTACTGTTGTATGGTACAATATGTGTGCACACTGCAGGAAAAATAATGACTAACTCATTTATCAGACTTCCTCTTGAGTTAGAAACTTACTACCTTATTATTTTCTACCTTAAGATACATATTTTTCCCAGAATTTTTTCATTTTGTATTGCATAAACTATTTTTGTTTTCACACATTTATGTATACGTTTACTAGTTTCTTTTACTCATGTGATGAGCTTACATCGATCAAACATGTATTCCTTTGTACAGTCATCATCTACAGCCAAAGCACATTCATGCTAGGCAGTCTATATGAGAATATTCTCTCAGTATGCCTCCTTCATTTGTATTTTTTAGAAATTCCAGTATATTAACAGAACTATGGGAAAATACAGTATTCTCTCAGTAACTTATAGCTCTAGAACAGCATTTCCCAATCTGGGGTCCCCATCTGCATCCCCGGGGCTTTGACTGTTTAGAGCCAGTGTGGTTTAAATTAAGGCCATGTCCATTCGGAAAAGAGTTGAGGTGTAATCGCTTAAGTTTTTTTTATCATCTGGGTGTTTCGTTCACATGGAACCAGTGTTTTGGGAGCCTAAAAAAAAAAAACATGTCTGAGAATTGCCACCTTGCAGATGATTTGTCCTTATTTTGAAGAAAAGAAAAAATAAGACTATATATTGATAATTACCTTAACTTTGGTTTTATCCATGAAGGGAAGGAATCAGCCAGAAAGCATCATTGAGAAGCTAGCTAATGAAAGCATAAAACCAACTATGCTTTCAACACGGTGTGGGCAGGGGGTCCACAGCTTTTTGGTAGTTGCATGAAAGAGGTCCTCAGGGAAAATAGGTTGGGAACCACTGCTCTAGACAGTATCTATTTTTGGCTTATTGTTCAATTACTCTGTAGCTGGAGGCATCATGGTTGTCTGTCCAGTTCTTATGGTCTTAATTTCTCTTAATGCCTTGGAGAAATTTGTATATACTTTTCATATATGTCTGCCTAGGTGAATGAATTAACTGATGAGTATTTAATGGTTTAAGGCCAGAAGTCACTAGGTGTTTATTTATCTATTTATTTTGATGATTCAATCATTCATTTTCTCATTATAGCAACATTTGACAGAAATGTTTGATAGTAAAAAAAATAAATAAATAAAAAATTAAAGAAAAAACAGTTTTCAAGATATTTTATATCCAAAAAGGTAACTTGTTTTGCGATTGATCATGCCTTTTTCAGGAGCTGAGGGAGAGATTGTGACCAAAATCTATGTTTGGTGGCTTGCTGAAATAATGACAGTAATCATGGGGGCCAAGCTTAAAATTGTGGTGATTGTAAAGATATTTTGGGCTGCTGAGTTTGAGGTGTTTTGCAGCAGTCACACTTTAGAAATGAGCCTTTTCACCATCAACCATTGTTGATTCAAATTTGCTTTAATAGTATTTATTTATGTCCTAGCAAGTCAACTCTTTCAAGCAATAGAATTGGGTTCTTTCTTTGAATGAACTTTACATCCTGATACAGTCCATATAAAGCCAAATAAGAACATCACTTTTTAAGGAGACACCTTATTACTGGCCAAAATGACAGCATGGATGTTAACTGCAATTTAATTCTGTGGAGACTTGTATGAAAGAAGACAATGTGGTATTTCTTGCTTTTAATATACAACCTATTAAAATGACCTGGGAGAGGTTGAAAAAAAAGCCAGATTATTAACTGCATGACTAACTGCATTTGTTAATCATGACTAAACTATCTAAAGAAATTTTTTCACTTGGATTAAATTGAATTGAAATAAAATATTTATTACAGTACTGAGGTTGTATAAGGACAAATAGACAGAATGATCAATACAAATGTATTTACAAAGCTCAGTGAATCTTGCTTGATTTTTAATGCTGTACCCCATGCATTATATTCTGACCGTAAAGAATACAGAGAATTTTTCCATTCTATGGCATTAACTCATCCACAGCGGCGCTCAATGCTTCTGCATGTGCTAATACTGTGCAGACGATCATGTGACCCAGCATCAGTGGAGAACTTCTCAATCAAAAGCATCTTTGTACCAAAGCAGTTGTTTTAATTTTTAAAGGTTCACTATTGATTGATCTAGACTCTCTCTGCATATACCCACTAATAAATTAAAAAATATCTCAAATTCTTTTTGGAAATTGTAAATCACTATCCTGTGGGATAGAGAGGGGAGAAGAGGATAATCTAATATATACAGGTTTTAAAGCAACATATGCTGACATCCAGACACCATCTTGTTATTGTAATTGCTGTAGTAATTCTGCAACTATTACAACAGTAAAAATACGTTGTAAAAGAGTCCAGGTGGTAAACGGCATGCCCACAAGGTGAACCCATTCAAAGCATTATAAAGCAAAACAGAAATACCATAAAGAAGGTTTAAAACTGTAGAGCAGCTGAATCCCATTTATGTTGAATGAGTAGATGTGTCCAAACACTTTACTAGTACTATACTATATGCAAATTTTTAAAGGACAGTAAAAGGTCTCGGTTTCTGAGATTTTGTAATGGTGCAATTTTCAGTTAAATATGTAGTTTCATTTATTTGCATGACAGCCCAGCTTTTCTGGAAACAGGTTTGTGAACACATAAAAACATTTCCAGATGCTATTCTAGTAAACTAACACAAAAACAAATAGGATTTTTTTACACGTTAAAGTCTCAGTAATGAAGCATGACAAGCAATCAGGCTCCCACAAAGTACCGCTGTGTGGTACAAGCTGGACATGAGCCAGTTCCAGATGCATGCAGACAGAGAAAAGATTAACAGACTCTCACAAAAAAAAAAGGTTTTCAGTTTTTACTGGCTTCATATCACATCTCATTACGCACAAAACAACTGGGTAAGGTCGCATGGTACGTAAACCAGTCTGGAGCAATACTGTGTTATGACCTTCCTTCTTTATTTCAGAGTAATACCCTTGCATTCATGAATGATAATACATGGAGTTGTAGCCCTGAAATAAAATATTCACTCAGGCTGTCCAGTGGCGGTAGAATGTCCCTGTTGATTTAGCACACTGTCATCTGATGATTTATTTTGTATAAATGAATCCTGAGATACATCAGGGAGCTAATAAGGCGTTTAGCCTCCTGTTTAGCAAGCAATCATTCACAGGTAGCAGAGACGCAAGTGTCATGGCTGCTCCTCTCTGGTGGTCAAGGGTTACCATGGGGACATAGGACAGGGTCAAGAGCCAGTGAGGGAGACGTATTTGTCATGGTTCATGGTGTCCTGATTGTTTTTGTTTGGGTGAAATGGAGGTGAACCCGTTAGGTGAGAGAGCTGTGTGCTGATGTGCAGTGCCTCAGAGCAGCTCAAGATTGAAGCTGCTGATTTTTCTACGTTTTTCATTTTGTCAACAAATCTCATGAAAAGAAAAGCAGCTACAACAAAATAGAATTTAAGCGTTGTATTTGTGTCCAAATGATGATTTAGCTTTTTCATCTGTGCACACTGTTTCCATAAACACATTTCTTCATAAGAAAAAGTACAGATGCTCCGATTTATTTACCTCTGCAGGTCAGCAACACCGATCACTTTGGGCACCTTCAAAACATGCACAGTTAAAAGTTTTATTTCTGTTACACAATTAATTTGTTACTATGTTTTCTGACTGAATTTTGAGGTAGAATTTTAGTTAAAGAGAAAAAAATCGGTAAGGCTCAAAAATGTTTGCAGAAATGATTCAATTCAGGGCCAAATTTTAGATATTCATTATGTTAAAAGTATTGCAAGACCGTCGCGGTTTAAGGTTCACTGGACTTAAAGGTTTAAAATTGTAATTATCATTTTAAATAGCTAACAAATGTTGTGAAGGTGTTTTAATATAAATCATAATTAACCTAATTGTTCTCATAAAGAAACACCGCTGCAACAGTGTGGCATGGTGTGTCGTAACTGGGCCCTGTAACAGAGATGAATAAGCTTGAGTACACAGGTATACATATGCATTGGTTCAGTAGTTTGATATGATAATCAAGTAGAAAATTCAAAGACAGAGCAAAAAATATAAGCTCGCAGCTGAGCTTTAACATGTTTAAGATCTGACTTGCTTAAACTAAAAGGTGCATTTGGAAAGAATTATTGTCACGACTGAATTCAGTGTTGTAAATCGGATACTTGGTATGATAATCATCAAGCATCTGCACATCTTTAACACACACCTCTTCGCTCATCCGCACACTGGTGAGATATGTCTGATGAAATACATGTTATATTCGGTTCATCAAACTGAAATTTAATATAAGTAATATGCTTGGATGTGCATCATTACCACATGGGGTACAGAAATGTTCCTTCTCAGAAACATCTCCACAATTACACCATCTATTTCATCCGTCTGTCTCTGTCTGCCATGTTGAAAGATGCTGGAGTCTGAAATGTTCCTCCAGCCAGCCTGTCTATTTAATTTGCCAGAGATCTCACATTCACAATGATGATCAAGGGAAAAAATTTATTTACATTCCTCCTCACGATGGCTATAGAAATGCACATAATAGATGTCACTGTGTCATCAAACGAGTCCGGAGAACTTTTTTTTATCCAGGACGCATGCGTGACGTTGCAGCTGAGTTTTGCTTTGCTGTGCAGTACAGTAAGCGGATGTAAACAAACTTGCCGCATCCAGCCTCCACGGACCTACACGGAGCATAAGGCAGTATCCGACCTTACGCAGACACCACGCAAATATTAATCCAGCTTTAACCGATAGGGGGCGCGTCACTGACAAAATGGCAAAAGTTAAATATAGAGTCCTTAAAGTTGTTGTTTATGTGGTCATTTTGCTTTCCTTGAAAGTTCTTTTTTCATTTTTGTAATCATTGAACATTCTTTTTTAATTTTTAAGTGGCTTGTGTATCTATTTGATGCTTTTCTTTGTGCTTGTTTGACTCTAACAAGACATGTTCATTTAGACTCCTCAAGTCAGTCTCCTGAGAAACCATGCATGGAAGTGACTACTCGAACACCTTGTCAAGTCAAAGATTTAAGCTTCCAGGACAGTTCATACACCCACCCACCCATCCACCCCCCGAAGTGACAAATACCAGTAGCATCTCCTGTCTCTGGATACTCTGCTCTAACAACACAATCCTTCAGATAAACCCCTTCACCGGACAACATTTCATCCTTGATGACACCCACTACATCTCACACCACTGGTTTTATGAGCCGTTGTCATGAAGCCATGCTGTTTGGAGGGAGCAGCTGAGCTCATTCTTTTTTCATGTTGTGCAGTGACGACGGCAGATAACCATCCAGTTGCCATGTATAAGATAGATGTGAGGCTCAGCTCCCAATCCGGGACTCGTCAAGGAAGAGGGAGGAAAGAAAGAAAATGGAAACTTGTGTTTATTCAGTCTGAACAGCACTCAGCTAACTTTGTCTTTTGGGGGTCTTTTAAGTAAAATGTGCCTAGTGTCACCTGGTGCAGCAGAGAAAGAGGCATGCACAATGAGCATGAGCATTTCCACCAGCATTATTGACACATAATTTCAGCTGTGCTTGATCGTGCAATAAATGTTTAAAGTGCATAGAGCAAACATAAAATATTAAAAATTAAAAAAAACAACTCAGATTCCTCTAAACTTTAAGTCAAAGCCATCCTCATAAAACAGTCTAATCTCTCTGTATTTAATGTTTTGTACATCACTGGCAGTTTAAAGCTGCACCAATCAAAGCTTTTACATTTTAACAACTCTGCAGTTATAGAGTTTATTGTCTGTGCTTACCGCTTTGATTTTATGCCCCATAACTTTGAAAACAACGCTTATAAACAAGCCTTCAAATCTCGGAAAGGGAACAACAGTGTCATTTTTTCTATTTAGTCAATTAAAAAAAATGCTGGATTGAGGATCTAATTTGAAATGCAGGTGTTAAGCCTGTTTTATCAGTGGTTCAAACTACTGCATGACCATTGTTGAAAAAGGTTTAAATGGCTTTGCCCAGAAGAGGTGAACAGAGATTCAAGCAGTCCCTGAAAGAACCTCTGCTTTTACACAATTTGCTTTTTCCTTTGAGGTCAGTGTGGAACTGAAAAAGCTTCCCTGATACTTTACATATATGAAGGATTTATCATTTCTCTTGTTATGTAAAAAGCTGGATTTTAAGAGACATGTCTGGTCAATGTTAATCAGACTCAGACTCTATATTTGGACCACTGTATCAGCCTGGAACTGATTTATTCTGATGCAAGTCTCTAATAACAATGTATGTAAATGTTGTTACTACAATGACATGCAACATTTTGATCTTGCTGGATCAAATTTTTGTTACTGTAAAGAGTTTCATGAATAAAAGATTAGCTAATTCCCACCAGCCACAAAACTAAAGGGAACAGATTTCTTTAAAGCAACACTACACAAGTTTCCATCCTCCGGCCCCCTTTCATGGCGCATTGACATTCAGATTTGACCCCCTATCTTTTCCACGACCACGGGATGTGTCTTTCGACATGATTGTTTAAGAAATGAGAAGCTACCCATTGCATCAGTTAGGCTAAAATAACTTGTTGCCAGCTTAAAGAAAATTGCCAATGCAGTAATTATCCAACAGGAAGCTCGTACCCAATTGCTTAGTCAAATCCAGGTGAAAACATTTTTCTTTTTTTGGCCAGGCAGTGTATAAACACAGTTATTATAAATTGGACTAATGTGGATCGTGCAATGCATTTGTTTTGATTGGTTTAAAAGTGGACTAAAATGACATGGTATGAAATTTACTTTTAAGTGCCTTGGGAGGACTGTCATGGATTGGTGCTATACAATTAAAGGTCCATAAACCATCCTCCTTTCACCTTGAGTTTTTGCTGGGCATGCATTTGGATCTCTTAAATCTAAACAGTAAATGTTCCCATGCCACTGACTGCCATAATAATTATTGATTTACCTCTAAGCTTGAAAACTGCAAATGTTTTCATTCTGTCCCCTTTTAGACTAAATGTCACTTTGAATATATAAGATCAAAGTTTTGCTTCAACTTAATGAGTCCGCATACAGTATATGCAACACTAGTTTAAATGTTCGTTTTCAAATGCCTGATACTGCATTTTGTGGTAAAGATGCAGAAAAGGGTTCCTTCTAATGACTCCACTGTGAATGTCCCATTTGTAGAGGCTGCAAGATCTATAAAATCAGTCTAAATGTTTTTTGCGCTCAAAACGGCTTATGATTTACCTTTCCAGCAATCTTCATAACACTTTCAAATCTTCTTACAGTACTCTTCTGCTTTTTTGGCATCAGCTGTGTGCTTTATCAGAGCACTAAGCACTAGCTTAGAGAAACCCAAGTCAAAATGAACTAATCTTGCTCAAATGTTTGGAGGTAACTTCATCTTCTGATGATTTACTGTTCACACTAATTGCTATTTTGGTCAAGCATTCAGCTGTTATGTTTGATCATGTAATGACATCAAGAAAAGCATCATGGCTTGTCACTTTAAAGAAAAGGGTTATTCCTCAAAAATCCATCTAAATGGTAAATGGACTGTACTTATACTTATATAGTGCTTTTCTAGTCACGTGTTGACCACTCAAAGTGCTTTTTACTCTACATGTCACATTCTCCCATTCACACTCGTACAGCACTTCTATTATTACGTACTAAGTGCTTTCTACTATCACTCACATTCATACCCCGATCGACACATCTACATGCATAACTAAAAAGTTATACATGTAGATTTAAGAGGGTTACGATTTCAGCTAGAGAGGAGAGGGGACCTTTCAAGAAAACTGGCTTGAAAGGAGATAGAGACAAGCTTGTACTTATGAAAATGGTTAGAAGATTAATATTGCTTCTTTAGAACTATTCATTCGCTATACTGCTTAATCCAATTTAAGTTCACGGTGGGCTGGAGCTTATCCCAGTAACTAGCAGGCGAGAGCCACGATACACCCTGGACAGGTCACCAGCCTATCGCAGAGGCAACACAGACCAACACAACCATTCAAGCACTACTACGGAAAATTTAGTGTGACCAATTAACCTAACATGCATGTCTCTTGACTGTGGGTGGAAGCTGGATTACCCAGAGAGAACCCATGCATACAGAGAGAACATGCAAACTCCATACAGAAAGGCCGCTGTTAGAACTGCTCCCCAGCTGATTAGATATTAGATAGTGAGTCGTTAGGTCCATGTTCCTATTTTTGATTTCCATAATCGTCGCATTTAGTGTTTAAACAACCTTGTACATCAGAAGAAGCTCTTATGAAGGCTCCTTGTGGAAACAAGTAAGCCTATTTTTAGTGCCAAATGCCAACAAGTGCAATGTGTGTATTTTTTGACCTCATAATCTTGGAAACTGAGATCTGCAATGTAGAGAAGATATGTGTGCAGAGACACAGCTGATCATTTGGCCCTCAGGCAGCACTGTACTAAAAACAGACATGATTCTGTCATGGAATCCCTGTATGGATTCAGCACAACTTTCAGAAATTACTGTCTGTGAATGCAGGTAGCTTAGCCATCTAAATACAGTATACAGATAAAACCCTTATCATGCAAAGAAGACCTACATGCAAAGCTTTTATAAGATGGACTGAGTCAAGGTGGAAAACTGTTCTGTGATCAGACAACTTGACAATTGAAATTCCTTTCAGAAATCATGGACACAGTATTCTCCAGACTACAGAGGAGAGGGAGCATCTGGCTTGCTACCAGTGTTCTGTTCGAAAGCCTGTGTTTGATGTTATGAGGGTGCATTAGTGCCAATGGAACCGGCAGCTTGCACATCTGGGAAAGATCCATATATGCTGGAAGGTATATACAGGTGACATGCTCCCTTCCAGATGACCTGGTAATATCCAATTTACTTAGATTTTACACAAATGGGATTGTTGTTGTGTATTTACTAATCTGCCGAGCTGCTAAGGGACTGCAAATGAAAATGAGCTAGTTGCTAAATCTGATCTGGGACCAAATCAATCCTGATGTTGTTCCACATGTGTACACATGCAAATATTCTTTTTTCCCTTCACTATATGCAACCCAATTGTATTGTCTCAACATTACACACTCTACGTGTATCTGGAGGAAAGATTGGGCTCCAGTTTTATCAACCACCTGAGAAATAAACTAATACAGTTATGTGCTAAATACATATTCATAGCTTATATTTCATTTTACCACATTTCTGAGGGCCAAAAACTGGATAACTGGCTGAAGTTTAGACCTGTTTAACAGAAAACTAAAACCTGATCATATTTACTAAGTGTGGATTAGCTGCTAAGACTTGGTTTCTGGTATTTGTTAGATGCACATTAAAACAAAAAGGAAAAAAAAATGCTGTTCTGCTCACTCTGGAATTACCTCAGAATAAAACATCTCCTGCAGTTTTCCAGGGAAAGGAGGGCAACAGCCAATCATTTGTTTTTCTATTTTTACCAGCTAATCTGGGGGATTGCCTTTACAACCTTCCTTGTGATAGTTTCAGTCTACTGCAGAGAAGGCTTAAAATAAACATTGTCCAAAGGTCATGGCTAATTCTGACTTTCACTAATTTCTCCCAAAACACTAATAAAGTTCCATCTTTTCCTTTTTTTCAATCCATTTTTATGCTTTTGTTTTTTAAGTATGCACAGCGCCCACCTCCTGATGACAGTAAGTCCTCTAACCTACTTTTTCACAATCCTAGAAGTAGTTAAGGTAACCCCAAGTGTGAAAAAAAAAAAATCTTCATTGCTGTTTAATAAATCTGACACACTCTCCTCTCCCTCAGTCTGTCCCCTGTCCCCCACAGACATCTGCACGGTCTGGCAGTCAATTATATACCCTCGTCTTCAAAAAGCGCCTTGTTCCATCACTGCATTGGAGGCAGCAGAGACCCATATCTGTATCTCATCTTTATCCTTTCTCAGCAGCACGAGGGGTTGAGCTGTCATCTCAGAACTCCTGTTAACTAAGGAGCGATGGAGATTTTTCCAACGCGGTACCCAAGCCGCTACTTAGTAAGAATGAAACATATTCAGGAAGCACATGGATAATAGATTAATTATCAATAATTTTTTAAAAAAGCATTCAGGAAATCTTATTTCATATGTCATCAATTTATGCAAAACAGGGGAAAGGCAGTGTTGATCAAGGGAACACTTCTAATTGATCTCAGGTATGTGCTGCTGTCAATGAGAGGCCGCAATAAGAAGTTAGTCACTGTCAATAATCCATCAACATCCATCCTCAAAGTTTCTGCTTCATGCAGATTACTTCAGAGCCATTTTCCAGCTCCTTTCATCCCCCCTTCTCTCTCAAACCATGACATCATCTCCTGGTTATCTGCTCAGAAAACACAGAAACATAAAGGGCTGGTTCTTCTTGCAAAAACATGAGACACAAACTTTTATCTACTTTTATCCTCTTCTTGCCAGCAGAGTTGTGGCCTTAACCACTCACAGAGAGTGTCACTCTCAAGGTCTCTGTAGTATTAATCTTCCTTCTGCTGTTAAGACTTTGCAGAGCAAAGTATTGCTCATGACTGCCTCTGGCTGTTTCATCCCAGTTAAGAAGTGCACTTCCTCCCCTGTTATATCTCTGACTCTTTCAAATTATGCTTTTCTTTCAGCCTTGCCAGCCTCCATCCCCAAGCACCCGCTTTTTGAGCAGGTCCAGTTTGTCGCTGGCCAGAGCTTCTCTCAGTGCGCCGAAGAAGCTTTGATAGTGGCTTATGTTGTGGATCATGAGCAGGACTCCAGCCAGCAGCTCATTGGTCACCAGCAGGTGGTGCAGGTACGCCCTCTGGTGGTTCTTACAGCAGTAACAGCCACACCCCTCCACAAGGGACCTGAAGTCGTCCTGATACCTGGGCAAAAGTTCAACCAAAGTTTAAGCTGAGCCGAGTTCAAGAACAGTCTCTGTAAATATAAATCAAACACATCAACGCAGATATTTTGCAAGCGCGACCGCTTCTGAAACCCTACAGGGTCTAACAGTAGCTACAAACCTTTTGTCTTTGAGATTCATTTCAAAGCGTGTCATCTGCGTTTGATCGGCACAATCGAGTTTGCCATTCTGTTGTGGCTCCCCTGCTGTGTCCTTCTCTTCATTCAGCTCCAGCACTGCCAAAACACACAAGCACCTCAGTGATCCAAACAAAAACCAGTCACAGCATCATCTCCTCCTTTGATAAATAACACATGTAATCAGCTGTAAAAATCAAACGCCTTGACAGTATATCCCGACGTGTCTTCCATTTTCCCATTATTAAAATATATAAATATTCATTGGACGTGCTCTGAATGCTCAAATCTGTTTATACAAATGTGGTGTAGATAACAGGATGAGTTCATTTAGAGTGATTTAATAAGAATGGAGAATAGAAAGAAGAGCTGTTTTTAGCAAGAGGGAAGATATTTACAGTAGGCCCACTTCTCAGCTGCAGACGTGTGATAAAGGAGATGTGATAAAAATGAAAAAAGGCACAAAGGAGGGGGAGTATAAACAGAAGAAAGCTGTCTATAGTAATGCATGCGATTACAGAGAGATATTAAAAGGCAACAAAGAAGTGAAGTGGGTTTAATAGAGGCTGAAAAAGGTGAAACAGTGAGCAATAAACTATGAATAAAGCATAGAAAATAGGAAAAAGAAATTATCATTGGTTGTGTATGCAGCCTGAAGTTGGGGGAGTTGATAAGCATGAGAATAAAACAGGGCAAAATGAGGCTTGACTAAAGATAATGAAAAGTAAAGGAGGGAAATGTAACTTGTGCTGAAGATAAGTTCTGTATTACAAAAGCAAACAGCAGCAACACAAGATACTGAAGCAAAGAGGAAAGAGAGATTGAAGTCTGAAAGCTGCACAGGCTCTGAAACAGATCATCATTTTATACGCCTTTCAGACTCTTTCTCCACGGTGAAGAGCTGAGGCGGGGTATGTTGTTGGTGCCGTTTATTTGTCTTTTTTGTCTATCAGCGAGATTACACAAAAACTACTGAGCTAAGTTTAATTCAAGATGGAAGTAAGGTGATATAAATAAAGAAAGAACCCATTAAATGTTGGAACAGATCCAGGTCGCTTTCTTTGAGATCAAAAGATACAACATTGGCCCTGGTGCAGGGCTGTGATCTTTAAGTGCCCTTCCAGTGAATCAATGTCTGGGATCCTTTACAAAACCACAAGAAATTATGCACACACTGTGGATTTTTCACTTACATAAAACCAGCTGGTTTCTCACCAGAAGCAAACTCTTTGCTTGGCTTAACAAGGGCAAGTTTTAGCCAATCAGATCAATGAAGTCCCCTGAGTAAAGCCAATCAGCTATGGGCTTTGCATTTGGGCCACAAACAGATTACATCAGGTGATGCATGATGGATTTGCTCAAGACAGTAATCAGCATCTTGTGAAAAACCACCTGCCTGGAAAGGTAAGAATTATAACAATGGGAAAATGTTGCAATTCACCAGCTTTCCTTAACGCCCAAACGAAGACGAGCTGTTAAAAACGTAGCAGGTATTCATGTCACATGTATAAGGAGACCAAAAACGGTGTTTAAATGTGTGTTGCTGCTAATTAAAACACACTGCATAAAGGAAACCAGAGGAGCAGAGCTGGTGCTAATCAAGGCAGCTGCAAAATATTCAAAAAGAAACGTGGCTTGTATTATCTGATTGATTTGACGTAACCAAAGGGAAATGAGTTGTATGTAGTGAAAGCTAATCTCTTTATATTTGTGCCCTAGTTTCACTACAGTTTCCCAAGTTCTCCAAAAATACACTTTCAAAGTTCTGAGTAAATCTGTACAAAATGTGCTAAATTCTGTTAGTCAGTGATGTGAACAAGACCACTTGGATTTTATATGGTTTGATATGATTAAATAATAACTCCGTATTTAACCATATACTGTATGTGCATTGAGTAGGGCTGGGTATCATCACTAATTCCCTGAATCGATTCGATTCGATTCACAATATTCACAAGTCTATTTCGATTCGATTTCGATTTTATTCGATTCGATTTCGATTCATTTACAGCTAATTGTTTAACAACACTTAT
>JBBBVU010000019.1:12277519-12288596 GCA_037177055.1 Atherinosoma microstoma
ATATATTTCCTGTATAAACTTACAGATATATTTTATTTATATTACAGGATTATCAGAAATTTTACAGGAAATGTTTTTTTTTAGTTATTTTTATTTTCTCAAGTACCCCTTGGAGTGTCCCCAAAGTACCCCTAGGGGTACTTGTACCCCCATTTGAGAAACAGTGCTCTAGCAAACTGAATTGATTATTTGTATTAGGTATGCTCATGATGAGCCTTTCTTACCTAAAGTTGGTGTTGGTGAAGAGGCCCTGTGTGTTGGCAGAGGGCATGCTTGTTGTGGACACAGCACTTAAATGTTGAAGCTGCTGTTGTTTAACCATCTATGTCTGTGTTTTTACACAAAAGGTCTTTTTTTAAACTCTGAAAATGTGTCATAAGGTAATTTTTAACATGAACAATTTTGTGGAACAATTAAAAAGATGAAATGATACCTTTAGAATGAACAAGTCTTAGTGGAGATTCACATGATACGAAACACTTTAAAAAGAGGAGTAAATGGAGGGTGGAGGGAGGGCCATGAGTTGTGGTGGTTAGGGTTTATAGAATGAGTGTAAACAGAAAAAGGACTCTGCAACACAAGATGACGTGAAAATATATTGACTAAATATAAGACATTAGGCTAAAATGTTCTTAATCGCAGTAAACACAAAGCACTTACAGGATGAGGATAATAGTATGTTATTATTTTTCTTTTTCATGTACTACATCATGAAACCAAAGTATTGGAAAGGTTCGAATTTGTCAGGTTGGATGAATGGATACACTGAAATTATTTCCCAAGTTTTTATGAAATTGGGTTCATTACATGCTTTTATTGTCAAGTTAAAGGCCTGTCTCTACAGAGGCTGGGAAGCTGTGCAAAATATAATTAAAACAGAATGCATGTAAATCAATTAAAGCTTGTATTTAATTAAACTTAATGAGAAAGGCATATCAACATGACAACTGACGAAACTAAGAAAATTGAATGTTTAAACATTCATCACTTTATTTATAGAGTTTTTTCTTACAATGAAGTGCCAATAATTAACTGGCCAAATGATGGGCTCTTTTTAAATGAGACTTCTACCACATGTGCTGCTGCACCCATTCTTTCAAAAGCACTCTGACTGCAGACAGGCCTGTTTAGAACCCTTAATTTTTTTTTTTTTTTTTTTTTTTAATACAGAACCATGATGTGTTAATATGTGCAGAATGTGGTTTGGCATTGTCTCGCTGAGCTATACAAGACCTTCCCTGAAAATGAAAAGATGTTGCTCCAAAATCCAAATCATACGTGCAAGCCATCCAAGTCACGTTCTCTAGAAGCCTCTTACCATCACAGAAACAGGCTTTTGAAATATGCACTGATAAGTCTGGATAGCCTTTGTTATTCCTCTTGGGGAAGGCTTTAAACAAAATATGATCTGTTTGTTTATTGTACAGAGAAAGAGCTGAAGTGCAGAGGGACACCAATGGCCTCCAACCTGTACCAACACTTCTCACAAGGCAGCCACAGCAGGATACTGAGCGACTGCATCAAGAAAAAAAGATTCAAGCAAAAGTGTACATGAGCAACCTCAAGGTACAGTAGTTGTGTGGTACTGTTTATGTGTGGGTTACTGAGAGCTTGATGCTACCTACTGCATGTTTTCATATAGATTATTTTACTTGTGCTCCTGCATATACGCATACATTTCTGTATATTTTTTAGTGTCTGCAGATGCATTTCTCAGGATGGTGTTCGGTGGCGATGGACCGAAAGCTATGCACGGGTAAGGCTGTGGCCCTGTGCAACTGGAGGAGGCAGCTGAAAGCGTGGCGAGCATGGCGAACAGTGATATGGGCAGAAAGAAAGCAGCGAGAGGTGGCGAGCACAGAGGAGGCACTGCGAAAACAGAACAGGCAGGAAGCAAAGATTGTTGATTTTAAAGAATCCTGTTAAAGTTGTCATTGCTTTCAACCAACACTTAACCCAAATTTACACTACATAACACACCACAATTATCCCAAGTTAGACTACTACTGATTCATTGAGAACATTTATATCGTGGATAACTGGAAGAATAAAAAAGGGATTTCATCCGTATCTCATCCAGGCAACACCAACTGGCTGTGGGAAGTGACCGAAGGCGGTTGTTACGACGATGTCTGAATGAGTGGCATCTATGGGGTCGGGCGGAGAAGCAGCAACGGGAACTTTTGGCTCAGCAGCAGGAGATCAAAAGCAAGATGGCTACCTTACTTAGTGCTGCATCTGCAGGCAAACTCACAGTCACAGAAAGCCCCTCTGATCAACCAGTAACAGCCCCACTGAAGCCTCTGAGCCAGTCTGCAACCACACTGAAGGTGAGAGAGGTGCACTCCCAAATTCTTAGCAACGAAA
Source organism: Atherinosoma microstoma (assembly GCA_037177055.1). Classification (NCBI taxonomy): domain Eukaryota; kingdom Metazoa; phylum Chordata; class Actinopteri; order Atheriniformes; family Atherinidae; genus Atherinosoma; species Atherinosoma microstoma. The sequence continues at coordinate 12,279,887 of JBBBVU010000019.1, forward strand.
CAACCTCTTCATTATTGCCTTCCATTGAAAACAATCTGATGAACCATGTTTTAAAGAATGACCCAAGGATCACAAGCATAACTAAAACATCAGCCCTGCCCTTAACAGGCCATGCAGAAGGTTTAATAATTGAGCCAATAAATAAGTTTGGGATTTCATTTAAATAACATTACCCTCTTCTAACTTTTTCTTAGCATGGGGCAGTCTGAACTTCACTCAACTTGTCAGCTAAGATAAAAAAGATTTTGCTGATAAAATATTTATAACTGTGGGGAGAGGGTTGAAGGAAGACAAGGAGGGCACAGAGCATATGGAAAGTTTTCCAGTTTATCAAGTTTAACCATGTAGACTGCCTGGACCTTTAACACTTTTCATTCCCCAACACAGATGTTGGAGGAGCTCAAGGGACATAAAGTTAAAGTTGCATAAGTTCACATGGGATAGGTCAAGAAAGGGGCTTTACTTTCAATAAGGCCTCTGCTGCTTATAACTGGATTCTTAGATAAACTTAAATTCCCTCTGTGCTACCTTCCCCAGGCTCTTCGCAAACCTGGTTGAGTTTGATTTTCCAGTGTCTAATCCCATCTTCTCTGGTCTGTTATTTCCTTTTACAAGGTTCATCACAGATCAAGCAATTTAGCCCTTGACAATTCTGCAGTGCATCAGGAAGAGATTTCGGTGGGTACCGTGTCCCGGCCCTTTCAGCCATGGCAGGTGACCCGGTGCCACACGGTACCTACTGCTGCACAGCTCCAAGAGGCACATCAGAGAATGGAGGGCAGTGTCCTCACCGATTCAAAAAGAAGGGTGTCACCGGGCAGCCAGTTTGAAAACAGACACACTGTCCAGCAGCAGATCATCACACAACAGAGAAAGCTGCTGAAGGAGCAGCAGGAGCAAATTGCCCGGCTGAAGGAAAAGCAGAACATTATGGGTTTGGAGCTGGAAATGGAGAAAACCGCACAGCTTACCCAACCGTCAGTGCTAGATGGCTTCAAACCAAAGAGCCACAACTTCGGCCGCAGGGAGCAGAGGTAAGCTCGCTGCACATGATAAAAAATTTAAGCCACAGAAAATCATCTTCAAAGTAGCAGGAGTAAATTGGCTGATTTTTGTATCTGTGTCACCTCACAGCCACCTAATCTTGAAAGCATTTTTTGGGGGGTATGACTGTTACATAAGGCATCCTTTTTGAAGATGTGAAAAGTTATAACATACTTCTCTCCTACTGGATAATAAATCATTTACAACTGCTTCATAGATTACTTACAAAGCAAAGATTATCACTCTAGTTTAAATTCTCTCAGGCTGAGAAAACCCCTCTCACAGTCTGTAATCCATTATGTCCCTGATAAAAAGGGTTAAAAGTCATCACTTCTTTATATGTTAAAATATGAGGGTGAGCTTATAAGGTGTTAAACCAACATTTGTTAGTCATGCCACATTAATCTATTACGCTGACAGTTTTAAATATGAATAGTTGCAAAAGACAACATCTGGTCACTCAGATGTTCTGCAGCAGTTTCCCACAAAGTCACAGTCTCCTTGGTTGATGTGTTAGAATTTGTGTAGGAATATAGAGAGCAGATGGCTGGACGCAGGACAATGAATGAATGAATGAATGTTGCACAATACAGAAAAATAAGATCTATGTTTTGTAGTAACATTTCTAGTCTTTCAACAAGAACCTGTTCATATGAATATTTCTGAAATGGTGCAGAGATATTTCCATAGAGCAAATATTATGTGCAAGGACTGTTAAATATGTAACTAATGAAGAATAATATACCCACCAAAATTAAGAGAAGCAACTATGGGTGAAAAGGCTAATTGTAATAATGAAATTGAATATGCAAACTAGGTATTATGTAATTAAGTGTGCACAGATTTGCATAAATGTCTATTAGACAATGGCTATAAAACAGATTAATTAGGGTTACAACCGCTATCTATTTAAAAAAAAAAAAAAAAAAACTTTCATTGAAATTGGAAGTAATATAAAGAAACATCGGGGGAGCAGATGGATGCACAAAAGTTTATAAATTGTGCCTCCTGGTTTATATAAAATGATTATTTATTTATGTGACTGCAGCTGAAACACACTGCCCAACACACTTAAATAGGCATCACACCTCAACCTTATTTTCATCGTTATGACCAGTGTGATGTCATTTAGTTATCCTTTTGTAAATATCCCTCTGAGTAAAGTTTGTCAGGTAAGGATCAGGTTGTTGTGAGCATGCAGACAGAGCTATGACCCGGTGTTGCTTTTGTGCTTGTGATCATCCCTTCTCCAGAGTACCAAGGGCTGCTGGGGAACCAAACAATCAAACTGTACCTTCAAGGAAAACCGTCCCACGGCAGACAAGCCTCCATCCCATCATCACAGGTCAGTCTAAGAGTTCCATCAGTCTGCAAACTGAACACAAGAATATGTACACAAACTCACAATAGTTACAGTATGACGATAAACAGAAACTGATGTGATGCCTCTGGAACACATTTAATAATCCTGAGTGGTACTTGTTTTTCAGCAATGTAGTTGGAAATATTTTCAGATATAAATGCAATGAATAGATTTTGTGCAGTATGTCAAAACATGGTATTTTAAGCAAAATGTCCAAGGCAACTAGAAAATGCTCAGTGAACTCAGACACCCCCTCACTAACAGGTGATTCCAAAAGCTTTGGCATAATTGGCAGCCTCTAAATGATTGTTGTGGCCATCAAGAAGCTTTTACCTATTTGCTCATCGTTCCTGCCATTCATTTTTTGCTATGTTTTCAAGCTCTTTAATGTTTGCAGGATATAGGTCAGGTGTCATTGCTGGCATTTTTACTTTTCAGCCATTCTTTTGAAATGTTAAATCTGTGCTTCAGATCAATATTCTGTCAAATAACCCCAAAACCTTTGCATCAAACACGATTTTCTGACACAGAGTGAAACATTTCTCTCTTCAATGCCTTAGTAATCTTTTGATTTCATCATTTCTTTGATACAGCCAATACCTCTGGACACAGGAAAGTAGGTGCTGTGTCGCTGCAACTGTATTTTGTTTGTTTGTTTGTTTACATAAAATAATTTTCAATTTCAGTTCCAGTCCATTATGATGTCAAAGAAGACTTGGGCAAATCCATTAAACTCCTATACTCCTCAACTGGCTGCATCTTCACTATAAAAATGTTATTTATATTTTCAGTGTCTCATTTTAATCCACCCCTGAGCTGGTTCTCCTCTCTAAATTCAGCAGTCAATGAGTGTTAACCCAAACAAAACGACCGACTTGATGCACCACACTTTTACCACTACTTCTTCCCCTATTAGTTTCAGTTTATCCATCTCAGAACAATGAACTCAATCCCACCTGGCTTGATATTGAACAGACTATCAGTAATAATCTTCCCCATTCAGCATTTTGCATGAATGAATTATGCAGTTAAATTCACTGCTGCATAAATTTGACATCAGTAATGCTGCCTCACAGTCTCTTGGAAAGCAAAGACCTGCTTCATGCCAAACTATCTCCATCTTCTATTGCTTCTTCCTGGGACAACCCCATCAATAAGGCACCCACTGATTTTCCTGCGTGGATGTGGACAAGAGAAACCGCACTGGGAGTTTTCTGTTGCAGCTCTGACCTTTGACCTTCTCAAACAAACTTTCCCCAGCGCTTTCACTATCAATATATACAGATTTAAGAGATTTTTTTCTATATAAGAAAATATCTATAGCTTTAAAAACATCATTCTTCCCTTAATACATAATGGCAAACTCAACTCTTCAGGTCCAGAAAGAGTAGGAATTCTCACCTGGTTTCCTGTGGTTCACGAAGAGCTGATTTTTTCACTCATTAACATACAAGTTTACTCAGAGTTTACTCAGTTAGCATTACTTAGACTTTTCATGGTGCTATGAAATCCCCAAACACCCCACAACACGCATGCATAACCTTACCTTATTGTAACTAAAGGTTAAAAAATGCATTATTTCTTTTCTTGTGAGCTTTATTCATTTTCTTAAAATGATATATTTACATTAAATTATATATTATACATTCCTTCTACAGCTCCTTATTGGTTTCTTTCTCCATAGTAACATTACCCTAGAAAGAAAATGGTTTATCTATGTGCATTAGTCTTAAACCTGCCCCATCTTACACCCCCCTTTCTTTCAATAACAGTGTCCTTCATGGTCTTTACTCATCCAGGCGTATTTGGTTCAGTGTGCAGCATATGGTACAATCTGAAAGCACTGTTATAGATCGCTGCAGGTCAGCCCGAAGCTCTGGAGATGTTTTCCATGGAGTTTTTTCAACAAAAACTGCTACAACCTTCAGACTTCTCTGGTTGAATTTCTTTTCACTGAATTGGTAAAATTACAAACCTATCAAACATGGATTTCAAGATCTCTGAGTACAACCTTGTGGGCATTGAAATGATGTATTTTGATTATTTGATTTGATTTCTGTACATCATGGCTTCATGTTTTGTTCATTCATCCTTAACGTCTTGGTGCAAGGCCAGAATTTGAAGTCTGAACCTTTCTGTTTCTCTGAAGCCATGGAGGCTCGTGCACAACAACGCACAGAGCGAAGGAAGGAGGTTGAGGAACTCAAGAGAAAGAAAGAAGAAGAAAAGCTGGTAAGTTATCTCTGCGTAATTGTTCAGGGACTTTCCAAACAGTAACAATATCAAGCTCACATACACATATTTCAGGCTGAGTTGAAAGCTGCTGAGGAGCAGAGGCAGAGGGAGGAAGAAGAGGAGAAACGCAAGGCTGTGGAAAAGCGGAGAGAGGAGAAGAGGCTGGAAAGAGAGGTGAGGTGTACTTTACATTTTATTGACATTCACAGAAAAGTCAATACATGACATATGCAGTCTCTCTGGTGACATAAGATTTTTTTTTTAAATGTCTCCTGTCAGTGCAGAAGGAAGAGGAAAAACAGAGGCAGTTGAAAAGGCAACAGGAGTTCATGAGACTGGCCTGTCAGCACTACCACAAAACCTTGTTGCTATGGCGAGGTCTGGCACCTTGGAAACGTCTGATTGAGTTCAAACATGCCAACATGGAGGTAAATAACCTGTCCTGTTCATTACAGCTGCCAGTATACAATGACATACAGAGGCATTCTGCCCTCCACCGAATAAAAACAAGAGGAAACCTCTGACCTCCAGCTTTAAGTGTTGCTCAGAAAACTACCATGCCAGGTACACGTCATTGGTTTGAATAATAAAAGGCACATGCTGCATGTGCCTGCTTGCTTGGACACAGCCATTAAAATGATAACACATATTTAAGAAGCTCAGATTATCCTTTATGTGCCTTTTTCTTCCTTTAAGTTGGTCACGGAGCTTTGCATAACATTGGCCTGCAAAGCAACAAATCCCAAACCTTAGTGAGATGTCCTCTCCCACAGAGGTTATTAGTGGTCCAGCCAGCATCCCTGTATAACATTTACATAATATCTGCAGTGACTAGTTTGCACCCATCAAAAATGAGCAGGGTCCACATGTATACAGAATGTGTACCCACAAAAATGAGATCTAGTCCGTTCCCTGCTTACAAACTGGTATTCATAAAGGAAGATGAACTTCACTCATTTTTCAATTTATGCATACATACCTTTTCAGAGAAAGTCAAGCCTGGAATAGCTGATAAGTGAAAGTAGGGGGGGAAACGGCAATATAGTTGAACACAAAATGAAATAGGCAATTCCACAGAAAAATTATGACAGTGGGGATTTTCTGATTTTGTTTCTTATCAGTTTTCATCATTTAGGTTGCTTGTGGATGTTATGAATATCTGCAGTGATGTGGAACAATCCTGAGCTGCTCTGTCATTGCTGAAAGACCTCTAATGGGAAAATAAGTAGATAACAGATATTTAGAGATGGATCTAATTTTGTAGCACAAGACTGGCTGAACATGCTGCTGGAACTCAGTAAGTGCATAAACTTAGACAGTTGCTGAAATTTGGCCTTATAGATCTACTTTAAAGTATTTGTATGTACATTTCTGCTTTGTGTTTATACACAGTTTTGGTAAAGAAACAGCACATAGTTTTATTCATCTGGCCCCAGGGTGTCGTGCATGTCATCCATTTTTGATTAAGCGGCTGACCAATCAGAGCAGACTTAGCCTTTTTGGAAGGGCCTAAAGACAATATGAGCTAAACTGATGCATGTAAGACTTAAGATAACTGTTCTGTATGAGGATCAAAAGGCCATAATCACAATCAAATAAGTTAATAATTCAGAAATATAGAATTGAATATTGAGAATAGTAAATTGTTCTATATTTTATTGCATTTATAATTTTATGGATTTAATTATTTATTAATTTATTTGATTCTAAAATTATTTATGCACATAAAACAATATTAATTTCTACAGTCATTCATATATGTTTTACTTTTACTTCTTTATTAATGTATTTAATTCTACATGTATTAATTTCTACATTCATATATTTATGGTTATCTTTGCTTTATGGATAATGGTAGGTGTTTCTAAAGCAGGATTGGTCACCTGTGAGCAACAATGAATAAGTAAATGTGGAAATAAATGGATAAATGTAGAAATACATAAATAATCACAAATATATTTATTTTTTATTTATTTATGTTGTCTTTGATCCTCAGTGAATTGAGGTAAAAAGTGTTTTATGAACACTTCTGAAAGGATGTAAACATATTGTGTACCTCCTACTTGAAATAGTGGACATGTTTAGTAACCAAATATGGGCCTTTTTAAATAAATAATCTCTTTACATAACTGCTTTTTATTTCTGTTTAAAATACCTACTATTTTTATCATTTTTACTCTAAAAAGATTGATTTTAGGAAAATTCTAGCAACTCTTGAAAACTAGCATTTCGAACAATTAAAAGAAGTTTACAATATTCAGTTCATTCTCTATTTATACTTTCCTATTAAGTATTTACACTTTTTCTGCATTTAATTATACTCTGTTCTTCTTTTTAATCCATCATTCCAATTTATGAATACCTGAATACTAGCATATTTTTCCCACAAAGTACATGCTGTTCACTCACAAGCAGCCATCTCTAACATCTTCGATAGACCACTTTATGATACTCCAAAGAAATGTGTAAATACAAATGTTCAAAAATGATGCTGTGCTTATGTTTCACAGTGAGATATAAGACAGGTGCTTTGTCATTCCATGCACTCCATTGTTTCTACCTGGCACATATGAATGAGTGTTTCTTCCTTTTTATTCCCCCACTCCCCACCAGCTGGCTGAGAATCATCACAATCTCGTCGTCCTGAGGCGGTGCGTTCTGAGATGGCAGCAATCAGCAAGAGAGTCCCTGTCTAAGAAAGAGGCTTTAGCTGACCAACTGCACCAGCACTTTTTGCTTCGGAAGAGCTTAAGCTGCTGGAAGAGAGTGTGTACAAACCTGCATCCATACACATACACAAACTCTAGCTATTCTATCAGAAATGGCTTATCAACACCTTTTTCTTAATCTCTTCATTCTTGTTTATAGGTGTTCAATCGAAAAACTGTTTTGACCAATCTCCATTTTTTTTCCAGTCTAGGCAAAGACTTGTCAGTAACTCACTGCATATCATATTAATTTTACTGCACACGATGGCTCAGATACCAATTAGCAGCATTTTTCTGTCTTCTAATATAATCTTACTAAATTTACTGCTTTCACAATATGCTCGTCCCTAAATGATGTGGTTTGTTTCAGCTGAGAGACATGTGGATGATTCAGGAAGAGCGAGCCAAGCGTCTCTATCGTAGACGTACTCTGAGGAGGTTTCTGCTGGCACTGCTGGATCACGTGACCCAGGAGAGGCTGGTGGAGTGGGACCGTCAGGAGCTGGCTCACGAGCACAATAACAGGTCTGCTCCCTCTGACTTTGCCATATGTTCACTGTATGGCTGAATGGATCCTGAAGTAATGCGACACTGGCAGGTGTTATATTGAATTTAACAACCTGTTAAACATAAATTGCTTTTTAAAATGCAATATCAGCTGAAATTTTGCCAGTACATCCAGAAATGACAATTCTTTGAAGCCTTTAGGGCAAAGATTAATTTAATTTTAAGACTTCAAAGGCCTGTTCTATAGAAAATGTAATTATTTCAAGTTTATCCGCTGCTTATCTTAACCTAGATTTGCTAGCAATTAGCTCAGATTAGTATAAATATGAAGTATAGGAGCTTTGGTCCATGATTTTTACAACTGACTGCTTCAGATGAATTGTTTCATCAGTGTCTCCTTGACTCAGAATTATACAAATAGCACTTTTGGAGGTCTCCTATTAGAAAGACAGATGATGTTAAATCAGGTTGAAAGGATTTGTGTTGACATGCATTCCAGTCGGTATGAAAAAAACTGCAGCCATCAGGCCCAAACCCACTTCTTTTGATCAGGATTACAATAAGTGTTCACATCATCTTTGTGTTAGCTTGTTAAATATTTGATTGGACATCTGGTCCCTCATTTAACCCACCATGGTGCTAAACATTGATTGAAAGAGATCCAACCACAAAGATACAGTATAATTTATGATCATTTAGTATCGCCGGTTGTTGTATCATGTAAATGTTTTTTCCTTAAATTATCACAATGTGCTCACTTTTGCCCCTTTCACACGAGCACCTACTCAGCCCAGCCCGGCACCACACCGCCCGGTTTGTTTGTGTTCCCATTACCATTTTCCCGGGGCGAGTC
>JBBBVU010000019.1:12290811-12306759 GCA_037177055.1 Atherinosoma microstoma
CCCAGAGCCGAGACCAGAGAAACATTAGCAGCAGGAGAAGCAGAGAAAGAAGAGATAAAATCTCGAAAACCAACACCATGGTCATATACAGAAGTGAGGACGTTTCTTAGCTTGCTAGCGGTGTGCGTGTGTGTCGCGAACAAATGACTTCATGAAACCTCGCTATGAGGACCGGGGTGGTGTGGTGTCGGCTGAACGAAGGAGTAGGTGCTAGTGTGAAAGTGGCATTAGAGTCCCTTTGTAGCCCCCTATTGTTGTTCATTTTGGTTTTCTTTAAGGATTGTTTTGTACTTAGTTGAGCTCAATTTCTTTGTCACAACTTAAAATTCTAACCTTAAACTCTGTGCATCTGATCCATTTGATGGCACACTGAGATTAATCGTGTACATTCCTGTAGCCATCACTGCCTTGCAGCATCCAGAGTCTGAGAAACCACACTTCAAAAATGTTTCCGTCCCAGATCACTTTACTGCTGCATTTCGGTTTATGGCACTGCATAAAGAGTTTACAAGAGCCAACATGGGACTGACTTTTACAGAATGGAAAGAGCTCAGAGGAGAGATGGATTCTGAATTAGCCTTCGCGTTGAACTCCCACAAACAACCTGAACAAATCTCCATGTCAATATTTTGTCAACATCATATCCCTGGCGACAAAGTCATGATTTACAGTCTAAATTATTATTCCAAGCTAATCCTACACATTCATTTCAGCCTTAGTCTGAACATAATCATGATAACACCTCATTTTACTTAATGTCATTATTCCAGTGGCTACCTGTAGAAGGTCAATCTTTCACCAAAAATAGAAAATTGCTGTTACTCAATGCTGTGCTGACCTACACTGCAGATATTTTATTTTAATAGTGATAAGTCCCAACCTCAACACGTTTGCACAAAAGTACCCACTCGCCCCGATGTCCCTGATAGGTGTCACAACACAGGCCGGAGTGCTGCCAAGGTGCAAAAGCGGTTCATCACTGCTTGCAGCTTTAATTATAAATTTCTAATTATGACCGGATCGTGGAAGTAAAGGAAAAGTCCAATTTTCTGGTCAGAAAAGTTCATATAAAGGAGAACATATTCATTTTAAAGCCAGCATAACTTATGCAATATATGTTATCAAATCTACAAATTATATTCTATGGTCTCCATTTTACAACTGAAGGTAAAAATATTGATTTCTGTGCAATTTCCACAACACCATACCACAACATGTTAATTAACTACAGCCTTCAGGTGAGGTCTGCTGAATGACCACAGGCTACAGGTGAATTCCCACTGGCTGCCCAACTGCCACTGTCAACAAGCCCCAAATAACATGTGAAAACTAATTAGATGTCATCAAGTTAAAGGGCTCTATAATCCAGTTTGTTATTGCTCACTTGCTCTGTTTCCGTCTGTCCTTCCATCTGTTTGCATTCCAGACAGGTGCTACAAAAATGTTTCCTGGCCTGGAGGAAGCTTCCCTGTGTGCTACGCAAGGAAAGGGAGAGGGATGGGCGGCGTGAGAAGCTGATCCGTAAAGTGGTGGAGGTTCTGCCCGATTTCTGCCCCCATCCACCGTAAAGCCGCTGGGAAAAACCGTTGGAGAGGATGACCAACTGCAAACCCACACAGGCAAAACAACACAAATCTCAGCATTACTCTGATGAGGACAAATAAGGATTTCATCTTCATTTAATAAAGATAAATAAAATTCATCCCATAAAAATAAAATAAAAAACACATGCAGACAATTGTACCAATACAATTATTTGGAAACAAAGAAAATATTTCATTCTATTAAAGGTCTAACAAGCAGTGACTGTGAAAAGGAACCAAAAGGAGATTTCTCAAGCTGACTTTTACATCCATTAAAAGTGTCCTAGTTCATTTGGCTTCTTTAATATATATCCGAAGTAGTTTCATGTTGAAGTCTGTTTACTGCTTAAAACAATCCAATTAACTATGAATACATTGTCACAATCCATTTCTCAAGTTCTTAAATTAGCATGATGGTGTGACTGGTATTCATTCTAATATCCATGAAGGATTTCACAAGTAAGGCAAAGTGCTGTCAGACAAAGCTGGAGGAGGAGGTAAGGTGAGCAAACAGACAATTCTTGATCATATAAAACCATATGCATCTAAAGGGTGTCATCTTGTTCTTCAGCTCAAAAGAATCCATACAAAGATTAACCAAACACGCATTGCTTAGCTCGTGCTTTTCTTGTTTACAGTCTTCCGCCAAGGCACTAGGATGTAGTAGAAGCATGAAGTCAATGTTCCGGCTCAAGGAAGGCATTCAGAGTGAAGGAGAGAGTGACATTTGAATGACTGATGAGAACGGGGCGGCAGTGGTAGGCGAATTAATTGGAGTTGGGGTGGATACAGCTGCATAGAAGAAATGCCAGTTGTCAGTGACATTAATGGCAGTGAATCTATGTTATTGAGTGCAAAGTTGTTACTGTCAAGTGTCAGAGTAGGTGCAACTCTGGAGCTGCAATTTAAAGCATCTTAAAGCAATGATGACAGCACTCCAGACAGCTCTCAGGTTTGCCATCAGTAGCGGAGGGACGGTTTAAGTTCGATAAAGGGGCCATGCTGCCATCCGGTGGACAAAAAGAGAAAACAGCAGCTACAGCAGTTTCACACCAGGTCTGTGGGAGAAGGCAGGCTGAGTTTCCCTCCCATGGTAATGAACTCAGACCAGTTCCCACGGAAACCTTGAGAGTAAACGCCAGTGTCGACGAGTCCCCAGTAGGCGCTGCGGGCAGTTTTCTCTCTCAGGGCCGTTCGTGCCTCACGCTCAGTGACATTGTAACTGATGTTGATGATTTGCACTAGCAGTAAGTGGAGCAACCCACCAGTCACGATACTGCTGTACCATGCACAAGTGAAGCAGAGTGCAGTGCTGGAAAACAGAGAAAAGGGGATAAATCTCAATGTAAAAACACAGTAAAGACAAAGGACAACTGCTCAGCAGTTCATGACTCGGTGTAAACGACAATGTAATTCTTTTCTTGGAGAGCAGATTAAAATACATTGGTAGACACGTTACAATAAACCAGTTTCTTTGCATGCTGATGATATGAGTGAATGGCAGCCATTCATTGGAATCTTTCTGGTGGCCTATTCTAAGTGTTCTCTACTGCTGTGCCAGTGCAGAGACTTTTAACTACTTCACAAGCAAACACAGTTCCAAGCCTTTCTCCAAAAGCACAATAGGCAAACATTGATGATCCCTTAAAATTGATTCAACACTACAATGGAAGTTTGATGTCCAATGCAAGAACTTAACAGAAAAACCCTTCTTTCTGGGAAAAATGTCAAAATGCTTCAAGATGTCTCAGTTAACAGTTTCACTTAGCTATTAAAAGAACACAGTTTTGCTTAATTGCAGCTGGAAAGTTCTCCTCCTTACCATCTGAAACGTGGATGTTTAATTTAGACATAATTTAAAGCTATTCACTGTGCAGTTGAGCAAATTGTGCAGTCTAGCAAAACTTAATACAATATGAAAGAGATGCCTTACTTTCGTTGACTAATTATGCACTCTGAATACAGTTATTCATTATATACCAATTTCCTGAAGTGCTGTGTCAGCAAAAGCATGAACGTTTTAATCGGATGGCAGTTGTTCTGCATCTCTATGCAAAAGAAATAACTTGCTTATAAAGACTCACTAATGCACCAACTGCAATCAGTATTTATGTAGAAAGAAATGGTTTGCCATTTTTAATAGCCTTTTTGGATCAATTAGAATTATTTCCAATTAGAACATAACAGTGAAGTTGAAGCAGTTAGTTTAGCTTTGCAGAAAGATTGAAAATATGGGCAAGTTTTAGGTTAATGCTATCGGCAGGTAAGGAAAAAAATCTGCTTTACAATGTAACTTAAACTATATATTCCTTTTTATTTCACTTGTCCAAAGGTCAATTTATTTGAATCTCAGCAAAATCCAAGATATAAAAAATGATGTATAGTTTGTGGCTTTAAAGGTTTTGATGTTTACTCAATCTAGGGTAATGTTTTGATACCAATATCATTTGTGACACATAAATCATAGAAAGGTATTAACGTTTTCTTTTAGTCTTAGTGATTAAGTAAATGTGGGTATTATATAATAGGCCACATTTAGTGACTTTAAACAGAACCCGTTATGCTGAGTTCCAGCTTTCTACTTTTCCCGAACTTTGCATTACTCACAGTTCTCAGTTTCTCTTTAGATCAACTCTGTTATTAGACAAAAAATATAAAAGCTTTTCAAGCGAAACTGTACGTTCTCCAGCCTGAAGCTTACAGCAAGACAGCTAATTTTCAGTTTGTGTTACATGATGTATTTAGGCTTTCAGTTACAAACCTAATACGACTTATCCTTGTATTATCTCTGTAAATAGGTGCATGTGTGAGTAATGCATCTGCAATCAGGAATTACCAGAGGTAATGGAACCGGTAACATTTTATTACCCTATTTAAAGTTTGTATGGCAGTTTAGATTTAATGTCAAGAATGTTGTACCTTTTCTGCTTTTGGGAGAATGTGTTGATACATCTACCATGAAGACTGTTGTTTGAATCGGTGGGTTGGCTCTGCCTCCAGCAAATGACATTTAAAAATAGACATATCTGTGACAATCTGTGTGTAAATGCGCTCAGTAGTACCTGTACTGGTTGTAGACACCCGGGCAGTAAAATAAGGCTGTCAAGAGGTTTTGCTGTGGACACACACTCTGCAGCACGAGGCTGATGCCGTACAGGGACGTCATCAGGAAGAAGACGAGTGTGAGCAGGAAGCTGCAGTGATTGGCCTGTCCCACGCAGCTGTTAATCCTAACCCCGGTACCAACAGGAGAGGGATGCACAAACGCACAAATACACACACAAGCAGACAGAACATCAAGACCCTAAGGTTACACTGCACATACACATGCAAGAATACACATATCAGTGAGAGTGGCTGGAAGCAACAACATGTTAACATCCACCTGTGATTATATGAATTTATAGTGTTGGCTTCAAACAACAAGAAAAAAAAAAAAAGGTACATAATGACCATGGAGGTGTCAACAAGACAAAACAATTGTTGGAGTTTAGATCATTTCCTTAAAAAAAAAAAAAAAAGAAACAAATGTTTCTTTAAAAAATTAAAAAATAAAAACTTTTCTAATTTGACTTGTTCAAACAAACCATGTGAGACATGATGTAAAAACAAGCATTTTAATAAAACCCACCAGACACAGTGGTGGTCAAGACGCAGCACGCAAACACCACAGATCCGACAGTGTCCTGCCCTCCGAGGCCGCACCACCTTGCAAACCGGACACCAGTTCCTTCGGTCGTTTTCTTTCAGCTCCTCCCCCTCCTGCTCCAATGAACCCATCCGGTTGGCTGTCGTCAACATCACATCCTTTCTCCCCCCATTAAGAGAAGGGTCACTGTCTGCCTGGGTGCTGTAATATGTCACTGTGCTGTGGACTTCCTCTGGGTTTGGCCGAACGATGCCGGGATCTCTCTTGGTGTGGACAAGCGCTAGCAGAGTGAGAATGACCCCCAGACTTATAGCTGCCAGCTCGACCAGACCAACATCCCCACGTGGAAGCACTTCTGCGATGAACAAGTAGTACATGTATGCCAAGGAGAAAAGGGCTAGGCTGAGGAAGAAGAGAGTCCGTCCCTTTTTGCGGTGGGTGAAGTAGTAGTACCACAACACTAAGCCGGGCAGAGCTGTCAGAACAACCATGCCGAGCAGGAAGTGGAGCGCAGACAGATGCAGTAGGGCCGGGAGGAGAATAAGAGGAGGGATGATGGACAGGTCTAGTTTTTGGGCTCCACCCCACAACCAGGGCACACGAATCCGATCTGAGACAAGTGCAGCCACCTGTGACAGGGATTCAGGTTTCTGAGGCTCCCTCTTCAGAAACCTGAGGGAACAAAGAAACACTTTTTTTTTTTTAAACCAGCAAACACATATCTTTAATAAAGTCATAACAATGACAGTGCAGCTGTTCTCAACAGCATCAAGTTCTACTATCACAGCCCCATTTAGTGTTCTTAGCAACTCCTGTGCTTTCCTTCCACTGATCTGGCCAAGAATATAGCAGCCCATGCTGGTAACCAGCTCCTTTACTGGCATAATTGTTTTTATAAAATATATATAGACTTTTGTTTGTATTTCCGACTAAGGACTACAATAGGTTTTTTGTTTGTATTATTTTTACAGTAATATAGTAGGACTTTCTGTTGTCTGGATGAGGTGGAAGGCTTTCTAATAAAAATGTTGGGCTTTCTCTCTCAATAATCACTGGACACCATCTGAGCTGAAGCAAGACAAGTAATGAGTCACAACTGGAACTCTATCCTGTTGTAGCCCTTTTGGAAGCCACACCATATCAACAGGATATTTGATAATCATAACTAAAAAGTTACCCTGAGTTGGATTAAGCAGGATGAATGAATTAGCAAAAAAGTCATTAATTATCCTGCTACTTGAAAACACTAAAACATTCATTTTCTCTGTTTACTAAATGTATCATTAAACTAATGAAGAGTTGACCTAAATAAAGTTCTTTGGGGGGTTTAATAATACAAAACAAGAGTCTGACAATTGCCAAGGTGGGTGGGATCCATGCTTTTAGGAGCATGATTGCAAAAGAGAAAAAAAAAATCTTTATATACATATCTGACATTTCTTGAGTTGAAAATTAACTGACAATTAAAATAATCGTTAGTAGCGGCTTCAGTGTTGATCCAAATTGTCTGACCTGTCACAGGCATCATCCAGGTCCTCACAGTCGCAGCAGCAGGCTGCTACATGGCTGCGCTCTCCATGCCGGTTCACGTACTCGCAGCAGCACAAGACCTCCTCATCTTCCTCCTTTAGCACCTTGTTGGTTCGCCTCTTCATGACGGACAGTTCTGCAGCCTGCCAGAAGTTTTTTTTAAAGAAAAAAAGTTCACCATTAACTACATTTGCGTCTAGTTTAGAGTTGGGATCAGTAGTGCTCGTTGAGCCACAGGAAGTGAGACACTTAGTGAAAATTCCTCTTAAAACCCACTTTGCTGAAATGATCTTTATGTACAGCAGATTATCATCCATTTGCTTGTTTTAGATAATGGAGTGGTTCCAAAATTACTTCTACCACGCAACCCTGCAGAGCAGACCCTGCTTATTTGGCCTAACCCAATCTGTCTGCTTCCCACACATCTGTCACACATCTGTCACGCTTTAATGATTTACAGCATGAGATCCCTCCAACCAGTACAGCTGGCCAGCTTATTTATAGCACAGATGGATTTAGGTTGAGGTGTTGTCGACATTTATAACAATCACAGGTCTTCAGTATCCCCCTTGATCTCATACCAATGACTTACATGTTGCACCCTTCAGCTGAGTCAAAGCTCTCCGCTGAGGTGGGGGGTCTGGCTTTGTTGAATGAGGCAAAATTTAACACGATAAGAAGGATGTTAGGATCAGCAGAGCTCACCAGCATTTCTCTGGTGAGAATGAACAGGCAGCTTGCTGTATGGGTCTTAAAATAAGACAGATTGGGTTACATATGCTGATTAACAGATGTGTGGCAGGACCAAGCAGCACATCTGCTCCCAGATGAAAAAAAACATGCTTTTCACTGCTGACATGATTTATATCAACACTGTGATGCACAGCGGGGTTCTGAATTGTGCAGTATTCTTACCTGCAACTGGTACAGAATATTAAAAAGCTTCAGAGTCAAATCAGCTTTGTATGCAGAAGACAAGCAGTTCTTTGAGTGCTTTGATAAGTAGGATTAAGATTCCTGGTTGTTGATAACATTGCTCCCTCTGCTAATCCAGCAACTGTTTTTGACATCCCACTTTTGCCCCGATACCCCTGACTCTAAATCCTGCTACTTCATGTGTTCTTAGCTGTCTCTTGTATTATAATGCAATTCAACAACATTGTATTCACTTCAGCAACAATCTAAAAGTAATTTCTCCTAATGAAAAGTTATTGTGAATCTAAATCAGGGAATTCATAATTAAAGCTAAAATGTTTGACCTATTAATGAAAGAGTTTGACAATTAATCAGCAACTTTTTTTCTCACCATTACTTTACTGGCAACTTTTATTGGCCTTTTACCAATGGTTGGATAAAACTGATGCCTCAAAGATCTTAGGCTGTTATAAAGCTTATGATTTGTTTTTTCACTGTGTTCTGATATATATTGAGGAAAATCTTATTTATATGATGAAAAAAACAAAACATCATAAGATATATTTTCATAGTCATCATGCAAAAGCCAACTTAAGAGAGGGAGAATAGCTCCAATATAGTCTCCACTCAGCAATCAAGCATGGAAAACTCTGTGATAAACAATTATCTGTTCAAAAACAGTGTCAAAACACAAGTTATAGTTTAAGTGTAAAATTAGAGGCTGTGGAGATGGGTGATGCCCAAAACATTTAATCAGCGCACTATATTAGTTTTGGGGGGTTTTCCCCCTTCTTTTTTCATGCTATTCAGCTGTTGGGTCTCCTCCAGATTTTGTTTTATCTCTCTGGCATCAGTTTGAAGTGTGTTTAATTTAAAGAAAAAAGTGACTGGAATGAATTAATGTGGATTTCGGGCTTTTAGTAAAATAATTACACGTTCAATAAAGTATAATTTTGGAAAAGAAAATTAATTTATTAATTTCACAATGATGTTAAATATGCTATATTTAATCCAGCATTTTCTGTCAACACCCTTTTTTAATATATTTAAAATTCAACTTTCTTTCATTCATTTCTGGACCCGTTTAATTTACACTAATCAGATAACAATAGCTTGTTGTAAACTGAAAATAAATAGTAGCCGGATCTTTTATACTTTTGAGCAGTGGTGCGTTTCCGGGTACTATAAACACAGTAAATACAATAACTTACTGGGCTATATACACCAGCCATTTCACTAGAGCAACTTATTAAGTAAATACTTTTTTTCTCTCAAAACAGACAGTTAATTACCAGCTGGGGGTCCTATTTAACCCACTCTATTCACCTGGGACTCCACATAGCGACAAACCATGGTTCTTCGTCGCCTCAAAGATACTCCACAAATCAGCTTTAACATACCTGAACACTGGGTTGCTACATGTTGAGGTTTCCAGAAATGCTTGGTAACAACAGAAACGGTTTCCACCCCACAGGGCTTCTCAACGGAAGTCTTTTGGTCCTGGCAGCAGCGTCGCATCCGGTGTTTCTAGTCGCTACGTAACGCTCGGTGTGGCGCGGAGGTCACCTGTACGACGTCGGCTGCTGCGGGAGAAGGTTGTGTTCAAGTATGGGTGGACCAAGGGGTGCTGCCTTCAGGGTCTGGTTTGGTGGACAGTTTTTCTGGCTGTGTTACAGAAATGAACAGTTTCCCCCTTGACGTCAGATGAGACACTCACCCCGCCCAGGACTCGTGTACTCCCACAGACCCACATGCTCTGTCACAGATAGGACGGACATACTGCACATTTACAGCGAGTAGAGCTTAGTTTTTACTCTGATGGAGGAAATAAAACCGGTACTTGCCGTGCATGTACACTTATTTAGGTTAATCGTGTTTTCAAATGTGCAATTAGGTCAAATTACACTGATATACTACAGTCATATTTAGGATATCAAGTCCTAACCCATCTTTACTTTAGTGGCTATGATATTTGAGTCCCCTTATACAAATGTTAGCCCAGTGCCAACACATGAGCATAAATGAAAAAAGAAAAAAACTGAATCAGGCTTTGATGGTGCTATCTCTAATAAGCTAATGTATTTTAATGGCAAAGGGAGAATAGGATAACATGGAGTGGAGTATCAAAACTGTACTTAATCCATGTACTCATAAGTACACCAATGACTGTATATACACAAGTACACAAGCGATGCAATGAAAATGTCTAGTTAATATAATCTTACCACACATGCACTATTATTCCTTCTATGGCTCGTCACAAAGACTAGCAGCGATCTATTATTCTAGGAAAGAAAACGGCTGCTGGTCAATAATTAAATCCACTCTTAACAGTATTGTATTTCACTGGTGACAAAGGAGCAGACGTGTTTGTGTTAAGCTCCATTTAACATTTGGCTTTTTCCAATAGGTAAATGCAGTTCTTCCACCTTTTTACAAACATTAAAGTCTTAAAACAACCTGACATTAAAACCAAAAGTTGTGGCATTAAGCATTTTAGTTTCCATGTATTGTAACCTACACATATTTGGAAAAAAAAGTAACTCTCTAAAGAAAATAATGCTTTCAAAGAAATATAGGTTAAACTTTGCATACATGCATGTGCAGATTCAATGCTGATAAACATGTAGCATACATGTGTATAAAGTCTGTTCAACAGCGAGTTCAACTGAAAGCTGAATGGTACCAGTGTGGAGGCTTCTTTAACACCTTTGAGGGTGTTTTAAATGTGTTTTTGCCTGTCAAACTATCTTTGATTATGATCATATCATCAGGGAAAACATGAGACATCATTTAAGAATTTTTTTTTTATTAAAAGAAACTCAATGTACAAAAATGCAATTAGAAGTCTGGTCACATTATTGGCTTCATATGTAGAGGATATAAGGAAGAGGCAGCTTAACAAAACTATGCACCGTGTCTCAATGTTTAAGGATGCAACACTTTGTAAACATTAATCAAGGCTCAAGAACTTAATAGTTGTGCTTCAGCAATAATTAAAAACAAAGAAAAGGCAACCCTACACTTTTGACCAACTAAATCATACACATTAGGCATGTCACAATGGGTAAAATGTAAATCAGAAAAACTGCATTTTACAAGTTAATTTGATTACAAAGGAGTAGATATTCTTTCAAGTTTGAGTTACTTAATAGCTTAATGGGAAAGGAAATTTAAAAATAACTAAAGCTCAGCCTAATTCATAAGGCTTGTGCAGAAATTAAAATATTCACATTTAAATATTATTCACTTCCCAAAGATAAAAGTATTTACAGTAGTTCCCCTTTTGTGGTACAAAATATTAAAATATAGTGAAACGTATATCACAAAAGAAATCAAATGCCATCATTAGTAAAAATAAATATAAAAAAATGTGCCAACCAACAACAGTATCTTAAAAAAAAAAAAATCTAAATGTTCTGCTCTTATAAACCCATTATAGAAATTTGTCCTTCCAACAGCAAGTTTGCAGCTTTAAAACATCCTGGCAACTGATGCGTAACCCCTGGCAACACATGGCATATCTGGGGTCTGGGGATGCCTACATGGCAACATCCTGTGAATACCAGAGATTTCCCGTGTGGCACTTTGGTGCTGCAGTCCTTCCATGTCACAGGGCTGGGGACAGACCCGTCAGTGGGCGCCAGGTTTGGCTGCATCACTGCGGTGCCGCCGTTCGATTGGCTGAAGCAAAGCTCTGCTGGAGCAGCACCAGAGAGCTGCGGAGCTGTAGAGAAGAACAAGCGATTCAGCTGCGGGAACACTTGCTTTAGGTTTTTAAATAGTGCAACTGTGCATTTATAAGATGGATTTTCTGCAGCTTATTAAACAGAAAATGAACTTTTGCAAAGTTATTCTTAACAACGTGTCAGTTTTGTATCATTGGGTCAACTTTTACGTCAATATGTCAATTCTTTAAAAGAGCCAGTTAAAAAGAAAACTGATCCCGAAGGATGCCTCCCAAACATGATCAAATCGGCTCTACAATGAGACATGTTATATGTGTCGAGTATAACCATCCCACCTGTTCTAAAAGGTTAATGGAATCCTGCAGTACAGTTTTCAGCAGGTGTATGTCCTCTTTGGTCTTGTAAACTGACCCCAGTTTGGGATCATATTCAGGTACCAAGCTGTCAGAAAAAGAAAACATTTATTCATGGGTAGACAATAATGTACTTCCTTTTGCTGCATGAACGCATCAGAACACACAAATTTAAGAAAATATAAGACTGCATAACTACATGAACTGAAGCCTACAAAAAGTAACTTTTTAGTCTTTTTAGAGAATAAGTTCTCTTGTATATGAACTGCTTCATAAATAATCCCTGTCCATTCGCCCACGTTGAAGTTTGAAACAATTATGTCAACTACTGATTGTTCATGGAACAGCCTACAGAAATATGCTGGGTACAAAGTGACAGCAGAAATGTATCTGACCTGGCCTCACTCCTCTCCCTCAGCCGATGCTTTGTGCTCAGGTACATGCGGTGGGCCACATCCTCCATGGCCCACAGCTTAAAAAACAAGGCCAGATTCAGCACCGTCAGAATCAGCAAACTGAAAATGGAAGAAAGCATCAAGTTTGAACCGATTACTGAGATGCAACAATAAAACCAGACTGAAGAGTGGAAGAATATTGCAGACACCAGAGGTTACCAAACACACACACACACGTATTAAAAACCAGTAACCCTCTTTCCAGACCAAGCGCACACAGTACTTCATAGATGCATATCTAAGTTGTCAATCTTACATCACGCTCATGCCAGCTACTATCGTAGAGGTGTTCCATCTGTAAGAATCTGTCACATCTGTGGGGCCTGAAATACAGCAGAAGATACAAATGCAATATTGATTTTTTAAAATCATGCAGAAGGCTTGAAAACAAAACCAAGACTAATCGATATGAAAGAAAGAACTTTGCGCTGGTTAGCTAGTCCTTGATATAAAGGTTGCCGTTTACTGAATGTCTAACCCAAAGAGTCAGTAATCCCACCCATGTTGATGCTTGTTATATTTAGTTCTGACAGTTTTGTGAATATCAGCCTGAACAGCAGCCATAGAGACAAATGCAGAGGCATCAGTTTAATCTCCAAATTTAGATTCTGATGCAATTATAATGTGCTGAAGGCCTCAATTTACTAAAACCAGATGGAAGAAAATGTCCACCAATTCTTGTTTTACTTATAAAAAGCTCAAATGCATTCATATTATAACCAAGCAGTAATAGTTAGGCATCAAACCCCAAAAAATTATTTTAAAGCCAACATTAAAAGTTGTCAGTACCCATGCTGACATCTCTGTGTTGTTCGGGATCTTGTCCGTACTGCCTGTTGGGTTTCATGTGCTCCAACAGACTTCGGCTGTAAGTCCGCCTCCGTCGCCGGAGCCCACCCATCTTCCCGGATTCTCCGCCTGCTTGGTTGAGCTCTGGTTCTTCCTCCAGCAGTTCTGCTTCTGCATCACCACAAAGACACAAACGTGTGTTTAAAAAAAAACAGATGGGTTAAACCGGCAAAATTATTATATTTTTTAAAAGTTTCAGCAACACCAAAAACATTGGCTTCATGGACAACCATGGCTCATGTAAAAGCAGTAGATGAGCCTCCCATTGGTTTATGAAAACCCAAGTTTGAGATTAGCGCCTCCCCCCCTTCTTTCTGAAAAAAAAAAACAAATTATATAAAAAGGATTAAACTGTACTGGTAGTAAAAATGGACAGTCAACCACGGAAATATAGTGCAGTTTTTATGACATCCCATGGCACTTCAGTTGGGGTGTCCAGCTCCAGTCCTCAAGGGCCACAATCCTGCAGGTTTTCAATGTGTCCCTGCTCCAACACATCTGATTCAAATAAATGAGTCTTGTGCAGAACTTCATAGGCTGTTAGTTCCATTTAATTTGATCAGGTGTGCTGAAGCAGGAACACATTGATTACCTGCAGGACAGCAGCCCTTGACGACTGACTTTGGACACCCCTGGCCTCTACAGTAAACTCTCCTGCAGGGGGATAAATAGAGTTCATGGTTCCCACAGAGTGTGTGAGACCTGTGTAAAGTAAATACCAACTGCACTCAGCAAGGGCCCTTGAGGTCCCTCTGAAAAAAAAAAGTGACTGCACAAACTGAGGGTGGACAGCTATGTACACGAGTCTGGTTCAGTTTCCCATTGAGAAAAAAAAAAAAAAAAAAAAATGAAGACAAAAATGGACCAGACAAAGTAAGTTAAGCAGAGGAACACCAACTCATCATCCATACTTCATTCAATGCTTCACAAAGAGTTGGAGGACTATTAACCAATTAAATGTGCATGCATGGAAAATTTTAGCACAACCATCCCAAATTATATTACGATTAGAACAGCATTTGCATACGAGATTGGCTGATTGGCTCCTGTATAAGTAATTGGTTATGTGAATTTAGCTTTATTCACAGGGAGTCCCCAAAACTGTTTGGTCGAGTCAACCCACAGGTATGATAATGAAGCTGCACATGCCTGCAACGTAAACACCGGTCAGAAGGAATGAGTTTAGTCGAAGATGTAATGTGATGATTTTCCATTTAAAGATGTTTACATGTAGGTATAAGAGAAACAGAAAACAAGAAGTCCTCATATGCACTTTCAAAAATGTAAGTAATAAAATCTGTTTCAAGCTCTATTTTGTGCTCCATGCATTCTAAGTGGGAGATAAGAGCAGCTGCAGACAGACGGGTAATATTTCTCTCTATATTCCATTTAGTCTGGCAAACAGAAGCAATTTGACTCAGCGCTGCAGGGCATGTGTGTTGGAGGAAACGGTTCATATCATATCGGAGATAAAATAAATCACAAGCTTCAATAAAAATACAAGGGAGTGCTCTTTTCTGCTTGCAGTGTGCAGATGAGACCTTGTACTCACCCAGCTGTCTGAAATATTCTTCAATGCCGCTCCAGGAGTTCTTAGTAATGAAGGTCTTTATCAGGCCCCATGGCTGCTTTCTGTACTTCACATCAGAGTACACCCTAATAGCACAACACAAGTTTGAGTTTAAAGTAAAAAAAAAAAATCTGACTAAATCTAAAAAGCAACAGATAAAAAAAGTCAATTAAATTATAGCTCACCTTAGTCGACACGTCCTCTTTGAATTACTTATGATGTAGTACTGGTTTTGTGTGTAGAAATAATCATGATAGGGAACATCGTGGGTGTGCACTTCCGCATCCACAAGGTAGTACTGACCTTCCTTGAAGTCTTTGTCCAGCGTCTGATGGAAAAAAGTAAGTAATTATAAGCTGTAAGCCATAATTCATCCACTAAAAAACATGTTTATTAATCCTTTCAAACATGAACCCATCCACACATGATGATGTAAACACCTGGCTTTCTGTAGCGGTGGAGAACTTCCCAATCAGAGGGTTGCTGATGGTTATAGTGTAGTTCAGAGTACGCTTCAGGTTTCCTGAGACATCTTTTTGCCACGTTGTAAAGCTGGCATCTGAAAACACAAGATGCAAACTTCAATGTTGGACTTGGGCTTTTGAGTACGTTAGTTTAGGAATGGAAGAAGATGAATACAGGTCTCACTTGTAATTTTCCGGACATTCATAAATCTGCGAGTGAAGCTGGAGTCGGTAAATAGCAGCTCGAACATTTTATCTGCGCTCATGTGGAAGACCTTGTTGATGTACAAACGACCCGGCGCCTGAGTCAGGCCGATTCTCTCCTCCACTGTACAGGAAAAAATGTCAATTTTAAACCAAAACAAAAAACACAAAATTCATAAGTTCAGGTATCTGCTGGTGGTCACAGCCCATCACCTTCTTCGATGCTCTCTGAGCCGCTTTGCTCAGACGCGCCATTCTCGTTGGCGTTCAGGTCAAGAGAATGTGAGGAGCGTTTGGAGAGCCTCTCTGGGACGAGGCGGTCCGGAGAGAGAGCAGGACTGCGCTGTTGAGACGGGGTTTTACGAGACTCGTCCTGCAGGAAACGGAACACAAAACAACTGTTTGTAATAGGATGTAGACATGCGAGAAGTTACTCAATGTTAGAGAAGTGCAACTTTTGATACCGTGTTGGGAGTGCTTTGTGAGCTGAGAGGGGAGGGCAATTCCTCTCTTTTTGGTGAGGAGCTCTCTAGTGGCATATGTTCCACTCCAGGAAGGCGAAGGGAGTGGGGCCGCTCCAGCCTCCCGAGAGCATCATCACCACCAGGCTTCTGTGGCAAGCTGCAGACAAACAGCTTAATATCAGCTTACAGCACCTTTCTGTGCAGTTGTAACTAGTGAATTTCT
>JBBBVU010000019.1:12319486-12348483 GCA_037177055.1 Atherinosoma microstoma
TTTCAGTGCTGTGATGGTGTCGGAAGCCTGACTGGAATTTATCAAGATTTCCATGTTCATTTAAAAAATAATTTAACAGATGTGAAGCTGTCTTGTTTCTTGAGGGTAAAACAGTGTCCTTGTCTAAAAAGCCGCTAAATGTAGTACCACAGCAAAGAAAGACAAATGGCCCCCAATTTCTGAAAAGATTAGAAATTAAAAGGTCTTTTGTCATGGATACTACAAATCTTTGTTTTCTCATTTAGTTTGACAACAGAGCTGTAAAAGGTGATGAATTGAACTTAATATTAGGCTATTTTTTCCACACAAACCATTGTGTTCTTAACATTATGTTTGAAGTTTAAAATGCCGGGTAAAATGGACAGGATGGCTCATTGAGCTGTTTCCCACTTAACATGGGAAAAAGAAATAAAGATGTCTGTGAAGATAAGAGAAATGCTTTCCCAAGCATTTTCAAAGTGAAATTTACACGACTATCAGCCAAGGAGATTAAGGTTCCTCTGGCCACTGATGCTACTATTAGGCTCGGACAGATCATACAATCTATGCAAAAAGAACAATAAAACTTCAAAGTGATAAGATCTGACATATCAAAAAGTGTTCAGTCATATCAAATATGTTGGTTCCTAAATTAAAGGAAATGATCAGTTTTCCTTTTAGGAAAGTGCATGCGCTGGCCAACCTGGTCCAGAGACGCCATGTACGTATCCAAACTGGCTCTCTCTCTCCTCATCCCTGATCTTGGGCAGCTTGGACATGTCCATCTTCAAAGGTTAGTAGTCTGCCTGGAAGAAAAGGAAAAATAGACCCATGAGGAACTAAAATACTCTAAACAAAATGCACTCAGTATTTCAATGTTAATTGGTCCAAGATATACTGGCATATCTAAATCAACCAGGTGCAAAGGTGATTTTATTACTGTTGTTATCAACTGAATAGAAAATAAGATAATAAGAAACCAATCTATTAAATCTAACCTCTGCAGTATTTTAATTCTTTTATTTATTTATTTTTATTTTTTTTACCAGTACAGTGATTTTATGTCTGTTTGATGCATGAACGATGATATTTCTGTGGTACTGTCCTGGCATCTTGTTATTACCACCCTCTGTAGTAACCTTAGAAACTTCAAGAAAAACAAAATGACATCAATGTTCTTGTTTCTTAGAAAGTAGGCCACCTCCCTCATCTCCATCTCCTCCTCCTTCTCTACACACCGCAGGTCCACTACTACATCATTGTGACGTGTCAGGCTAACATTAGAGGGGAATCCTACATAGCAGCATGCTCCTGTAACAGTGGATATGCATGTATGTGATGTACTGCATGCTCTTCTTCCATAAACCAGGCTTCATAACATTGATTCTATGACTTTTGCACATAGCATCTAAGCTAAAGCCTGTGGTTCACAAATTGTCTGCTTACAGCAGAAACACAAGCTCAAGCTGTCATCAGTCGTGACATAAACCCATCCCCCATAGAGCTGACTGCAGATGCTTTGCGCACAGTGAGCTTTACAAACAAAACACTAATCATACTTAGAAACATGCCAATATGCTAACCCTGTATCTTTTCCACCCTTTAATTCTTACTTTGTCTGTGTCCTTTTTTTGCCCTTCCCACTGATGTACAGATCTTCCTGTTTACGTTAGGCTGCTTCTGTGCATCAATAAAGCAGCTCCACCTAAAGATCAGTGGGAAAACTGCAAGAACACTACTGAGGTTTCACTTTGACTTTCTGGTCTTTACTTGAAAATAAACAGTGAATTATCCGCATTTCAATTTGATGTTGTATGCGTGTTTCATTAAAAGACAAACTAAGCACATCGGTAAGCCATGTCATTGACAGTTTTAAGGTGTACCTGATGAGTTGTAGAAAAAGCCTCATTACACTGTAAATTTCCAGAATACAGTGTAAATAAAAGGTCTGTTTTCCTTTTTATTAATCTCAACCTGCTTGATTTTACAAAATCTCAACAGAGTCCCATTATATAGCCTTACAATATAACCCTTGGAATAAGTCTTCTATTACAACAGTATCATAATATTAAGTGCATCACATTCTTTAAAAGAGATTGCAATAATTGCATTCTAATGAATTAACAATTTCTCATAACCCCAAATGAAGGAGAATTGAACAAAGACTTAAATAGACTCTTGGTCATATGATCTTGGCACATGACTGACTAGCCTTACTCTGAGTCTCTTTAAGGAAGTGGAAAAAAGGGCATGGTGCAAAACTGGGAAGTACAAATCATGACAGTGTGTTGAAACTGGAGAAGTTATTCCACCTGACTTCAGTTCTCCACAGAAAATGAAGTTGAACCAGACTAAAGATCGTTTAGCCCTATTCCATCACACCACTAACATCACATTACTGTGTGTGTTGGTCAATGTCTGTGATGGACTGGAGAGAAGGGAAATTATATCCTATTATCTTACATTGTCTCAAAAGAAGAAAAACAAAAGGAGACAGTATGTGAACCAGACAGTGATTAGTATTGTTTTCAAAGTATCTGTTACGTATTATTATATGACTGAGCAAACACTAAGAGATTATGTCAGGCAAAAAATAGGCTCAGAAATGTTACATATATGCGAGAAGACTTCAAGAAACATCCTGACACGATGATGTTAAATAAAACCCGCTGACATCGCTGGTCGTTTTTAAAGCAGGCCCCATGTAAATGGTACAGATTTGATGATATATGACATGGCAGCCTGCTTTTTTTTATATGATAGAGAAGGATGTGTCTATGCTTTGATCCTGATTTCACTGCTGTTTAACAGGTTTCCTCGGCATCATTAGTAAAGCTTATTGGCACAGCAGGGAGAGAAATCTGAAGTCAGTTTGTTCAATCGTGAATAGGCAGTTCTCTCATTTCAGCTTGATCCCCTACAAAATAACATGGTTAGCAAGGCGTCTGGGTTATTCGGTATAATAAAAATATGAGCAAAACTCGTCAGTCGGCCTCGTTCAAAACTGCTGCCTCTACCATTTCACCACAAGAAAACTACACGGTTTCATGTTCAACACACAGCAAAGCCAAAAACCGCATATAAGAACAAAAGTGCGCAACGTTCTGAGCAAAAATATAACGTTTACCGTCTGGTCGTGAAGTGTCCGTTTGCTGTTTTGCCTCGAGAGAAACACTGGGTACTGCGGTGCGTGACAGCAGCTCAGGTCAGCTGACTTCATTCACTCACCGTTCTTCTTTTTTTTTTTTTTTTCTTACTGCGGGGTCCTTGCAACTGCCGCCATTTTGGATCCACGGCGGGATCACCGCAAAGATTTTAAAGTGGTGAGTTGTAATGATAGACCACGTTAGATTACAATTCGTCTACGGATAGTACTTAAACGTGTCCCTAAACTACTTCAAGTAGTTAGATTTTTTGGCAATAATTTGCAGCATTTGAAATATGTCATATTAGTCTTTCAGGATATATGATCCTGAAAGACTGACATATCTATAGATGGTGGTAGCTTATCACTCACGTTGTTCAATATCTTTGCAGCAACAATTGAGCCAAAATGGAGCCGTTTTCGCAGCTTGCTGTGTTCAGCCCGGCTCAGCCACCTAGGTGGCATTCTGATGGGGAAATACATTTTCTGTCCATCTTCAGAAGGAGAATAGTGTTAGTTGTGTGTTGAGGCTTTTTTTATTCAGGAATATTGTTTTGTCCATTTTGTATTGACTTGTGTGTTTATGTTGGGGTTCATGACAAATCCCTTCTTTTATTTCTGATTGTGTCCTCAATTAGTCTTTCTCAGTTACAGTAGAAAATCCTAAATATTTTCTTTTCAGAATTTGACTGCCCTCATGTGTTGTACAAAGTGTACTGTAATTGACGATTATTTCAATAAAATATTATTAACGAATACTGCCTGAGCCCAAATCCAGTTGAAAAAGTTTTAAACTTGAGCGCGGCAGGCTTTGTGCGCATGCGGGGGTCAGGGTTGACAGTCTCGACACAGTCGTGGTTGAAGTGTGACGGCTAAGCTAACTGCAACCATCGCAACTAGCTACATGTGGAGGGTAAAACGGGAGCCATCCCCGACCCCAACTCTGTCAAAATTCTTACGTTATACCTGAAACAACGGCAAAGTTCAGCCTTATCGAAAATAAGGATTAATATCTGTTTGAAATGAAAGGGTGAGTGTAAGCTTTTGGGTCAGAAATATACAGCTTAGCACGAGTAAAGTTTTTCATGCCTGTTTTTTCTATCAGGGAGGCGGGGGAAAGATACGACGAGGCTAGTTGCTGTTCTAAGCTTCTTTTAGTTTAGGTTTAATAAAAAATTACAAGCCACAACAGTGTTCCTAGAAAATCTCTTTCACCGATGTGCTTGTTACATTAAGCGGCTTGTACCATTGAGGTAGCTAATAAGCTAAGCTAACCAGCTAGGTGCTAGTCGGAAGCTGAGTCAGTAAACCCAGTTTAGCTAAGCTAAGAAGGCAGTTCTGGATCTCCTATGATTTCTGTTTGCCGTGAACTCCTTCCACACGACAGCAGCCCAGACAGTAAATTAAATTACATGAGAAGTTAATAAGTTTGTATGTTGGTTAAAAGCTTGCCAGTACAAAGTTACGCAGAGTTTGTGCCAGCCTTCCTAGTGTAACTTGATCTGTCAAAGTATTACACGAGCAGCTATGCTTCACGCTTTGACTTACATGTATTAGTGCGTCACGTTTTGATTTAAACATTTGTGGCCAAATTTAAAAATGACATCGGCGAGATTAACACTAAGCTTTGTTAGTCATGCAGGTGGGATGTCACAGACGTTACTGTACATCCTTGTGAACAACACACGTGACCATCAGCTGTTTCTGGATGCTTTGTTGTCCTATAATTATCGCTGTGAACCCCTCAGTAAAGCATAATGGAGTGCTCTTTTAGGGTCGCTTTTAATACAAATATACAAATCCCGATATGGCACACTGAAGTGGTGCTAATTCACTTTTTTTTGTTAATGTAAAAATCTATGCTATAAATGTAGTTACAGACAAGGTGTATCATTTGTGAGGTACTGTCAGTTTGGGCTTTTTGTAATTTTTCATTCAATTTTATGCCATTATTAGATTTAGATTAATGGTATTGTTGTTTTTCATGCCAGATTATGGATTAATATTTAGTCTTTGGGACTAATTGTCTGGCCAGGAGTTTCCTGAAGCACTAGCTGATGTATAATACACTTAATGCATTACCAACAATTTAAAAACCATAGATGTTAGACAACATATTTCATGACCTCTTCAGTCTTAAAAAATATTTTGTTGTCCATTAGTTGTCATGCTCACACAGTTGATTTTTGAAAAGCATACAAGTCAGATAATTTTGTCTATAAAAGTTCACCCGTTGCCAGTTATTTGACCGTTTTGATCTTGTTCCAGTAGCCGGATCGAGCTGGGGGACGTTACGCCCCACAACATTAAGCAACTGAAACGCCTGAACCAAGTCATCTTCCCTGTCAGCTACAACGACAAATTTTACAAAGATGTACTGGAAGTTGGAGAGCTTGCAAAGCTAGGTAAGAAATAGCCCATGTAACTTGCACCCAGACAACTTTGATAGAGTACTTGAAAACAGAATATTGTTTACTTGCTGTTGATAAATATAATAGAATATAAATAGAATAGTCCTTATCTATTTAAGTTGTTTAAGAATTCTTGTTTTATTTTTCCACCTTTTTGCAGCATACTTCAATGACATTGCAGTTGGGGCTGTGTGCTGTAGAGTGGACCACTCTCAGAACCAGAAGAGACTGTACATCATGACACTTGGCTGTCTAGCTCCCTATCGTAGACTTGGAATTGGTGAGGTGTTTCATATCTTGAAAAGAAAAAAAAGCTGTTGTAGAATCTTCTGTTTGTTTTCTGACCTAACTTTTTTTTTTTTAATTTCAGGTACAAAGATGCTAAATCATGTGCTAAACATCTGTGAGAAGGATGGCACTTTTGACAACATTTACCTGTAAGTTTTTTTATGCAGAACTTGTAGAGAATCTGATATATGTAGCACAACCTGGAGTTATTTTTAGCATATGTTTACTGGATCTTTTTTACTTTTTTAATCAAATAATTCTGTCCTCACTTTTGTAAATATGTTTATTTCTGTTAATAAGTTGTTGTTGTTTTTTTTAAAATGTTTATTTCTTTTTAATTGTCCCAAATGTACTAACAACTAACTACACTTGTGCTTACCTGTTCCACAGTCATGTCCAGATCAGCAATGAGTCAGCCATTGACTTTTACCAGAAGTTTGGCTTTGAGATAATTGAGACAAAAAAGAATTACTACAAGAGGATAGAGCCTGCAGATGCCCATGTGTTGCAGAAAAGCCTGCGCAGTCCATGTGCGCCACCTAGCGGAGAGCTTCAGAAGACGGAGTAGGGGCACAGCCCATGTATGTGCCCGTCTGCACAGAAAACAGAACTGTGACAAAAGGCCCATGGTCGACAGATTCAACAGTTTCTTCAAAGGACGCTAAAACGAGAAAACAAATTTCAAGTATAAAACTTGCTGCATTTTTTTTGCAAAGATGATTTTTGCAGATTTAACTGCTCCCCTTTCATTGTTCGGTTAATTAAAAACAAAAGAAATCTCAGATTGCTCCTAATGATAAAATGCCAACTTAAGACAGTTTTTGACATGGTGGAGGGGGGAAGAGTGTGGTGATTTTCAAATCATACTGTTTGTGATGAGTTGTTTTTATGCGGTTATGAAACCTTAAGGGGACATATCTATTTTGTTGTGCTAAAGGAAACGGTTGGTTTGAAGGACTAAAGAGCGTTTCATCACTGACAGACACACAGTCCAGGCCTAGTCAGTTCGGAGTGCTATGTGGAGTTGTTCCATGGAATGGACACAACTCTGCTCTCCGGCTACTCGAAATCTGGAATTCACGTGAAGTGAGTCAGACCAGTTGTTTTGTATGTCTAGAGGGAAAGAACAGAAATGTTCCCCTCAGAATGGGCATAAAGAAGGCTGAACGATGTAGTGATGGTGGGAAGACACTGTCACCACTCTTATTTCCATACTTCCTGACAAACTTTATTTTCCAGCTAGTTTATTTAATTCCCCTCAACTGTTTTTTTTATTTTTCACATTGAGATGGCAAATGGTTTGGAGACTCTCCTGGGTTTACTACTTAAAGTGAAAATTGTCTGAAATGAGGGAACCAGACAAAATGTTATATAGTATTCAAGTATTTCTGATAAGTACACTCCACAACATTTTGCGAGGAATGTATCAGTGACAATAGATTGGCTGAATGGAATAATTTGGGCATTATTTTAAAGTAATTTGCTAAAGGTGTGGGAGCATGTGTGTCTCTAAATATGTAGGAAGTGTTTTGAGATAATGCCTCAACTACCTTTGACACCATATGTAGCCATCTAGGGAAAATGATCTCATTATGCTTCCTGCCTCAGCCAGCTTCTGTTGTTACACACATCTTTATTTGGTTTTGAAGCTCAGCTGATAGCTTGGAAGTTTTTGTTGGATTTCTCTTTAACATTGTATTACCCAGAGGAAGCTCTGACCCCTCTGCATGCAAAGGAGAGTTGTGTCCTCTCCATTGTAGTATAAGCATGTTTTCCTTTCTTTGAAGAATTTTATCTTTTCTGGAGCTCTATATTGTAAGACTTTTTAACGTCTTAATAAAGGAATTACTATTTGCAGTAAAAGTTTTCTTAGTGGTCTCATTCAAACTTATTCACATGGTGAATTGTTTGCAACATACACAGAAACGCCCTGAAAATTATATGAAACACGCTCACTGCATACAATCAATTTGTAGGCGCATTCGCCATGAACTCGTACTAAGATTCTGTACGTGTTATGATTGGCTGAAGCCGATCTGACCCGGAATGTGATTGGCTATCACCTTCTTCACAGCCCTCCCCTCTCTACACAGATTTAGGTGTATCTAGATTGTTTTGAGAGATGAGTTGAATGCTTTGCTAGCTAACACTTAGCTTCCAGTGTCTAAGTTTTTACTGGGACCAGCAGTCTTCAAAATGCCGAGACTATTGGTTAGTGGAAATTCTATTTCATTAGCAACGTTTTGTGAGAACAGAAGCGAATTAAACTGTCGTTAATTTGTTTGATAATTATGTAGGTAATGCTAAGCTAAACTGGCTTTGCGCTAACTTGCTAACAGAGAGCTCACTGTATAGGTAATTACTCAGGTTGCTAATTTCTTAAGTCACCGAATATTTATTTAAACATTGACGCTGTTGACGCTGCAACGATAAAGTACGGCAAGCAACTGCTTGTGCAGTTCGTGAAACGGACTGTA
Organism: Atherinosoma microstoma; assembly: GCA_037177055.1. Taxonomy (NCBI): domain Eukaryota; kingdom Metazoa; phylum Chordata; class Actinopteri; order Atheriniformes; family Atherinidae; genus Atherinosoma; species Atherinosoma microstoma. Next base: position 12,327,787 of record JBBBVU010000019.1, read on the forward strand.
ATTACGCTGAAATGTGAAGGTTAATGAGTTTAGGTTGGGTGTGAAGCTAGGCTTATTTATCTTAGCTTGTTAGCATCCAGTTGTACTAGTGGTAAAAGCTCATTGTAACATCCTTTTTCCCACTGACATTTACTGTTTTATCACAACCCAATGTTACGGCTAGCTGATTAAATCATTATGCACTTCTGATTTTTTTCTGGACTGTTATGAAGCTGTCTATTAACATGAGACTCATAAATGACTTTGAATGTGTCCGAATGCTCTACGTTTTATTTGCAGGATGGTTACGGAAAGGATTTAAGGTCCAGTTGGTGAATGCGTTTACTGGTACCTCATCTTACGGGTAACTGTTAATACAGGATGCCAGAGATGACTGAAACTCAGACATCTGGTCGTAAACCCAAGTGAGCATTAATTTCGTTGTGTATGTTAAAACGCAGTTATCATGAAGGACACCAACATTTGTAATTCGTTCTCATAAAAATTTTACTTGATCTTTTTTTCTCTTTTTAGAAAGAAGAAAAATAAAGAATCTCACAATGCAGGTAAAATATCTCCTGCTATTCTCTATTTCAAAAATTTGCTTGGTTAATGTACAATTGTTGTGGAAGGTTTTACTTAGAATCCAATTGGATGTTAAAATAATGTATTTTTTGTCTGTAGTTGAGAGACATAGAAAAGAGAAAATTAATGCAGGGATTAACCGGATTGGTAATCTTCTGCCATGTTCCCCTGCACTTAAACAGGTAAGAAACAAGGCACATTGGCAGGTTAATGTTTTCTTTTTTATTGATCAGCAACAGGCAGTGTTTGTACACATGGCGTGATTTTGTGTCAATTTTTTTATTTTACTTACAGAGTAAGAACATGATACTGGATCAAGCTTTTCGCTACATCACTGAACTGCAGAAACAAAATGACACAATGCTTCTGGAAGGTGGAGATAAAGTTCAAGGTAAGATTTATGTAAGTAAGTAAGAAAGTAAAGTTTATTTGTATAGCACCTTTCACAAACACTCATCAAATTGCTAAACAGAGAAAAAGTAAGTTAACATTGTACACTTTATTTTCTCTTTGTAGTTTATGCTGGGAACCTTAGAATTAATATTAGGAATATTATCCAGAGTTTTATTGTTTGCAGGGTATGTTGCTGACATGAATATTTTTTGTTATTTATGTCATGCTTTTATTTTAACGGCTTTTAAAGTCACAAAGGGTTCTTATCATGTTTGTACTCTTGTGTCTAATATTACATGTGCCTGTTTATAATTGGATTTTTTAAATATTTTGTAAACATCTTGCTTTGCATACAAAAACTTGGATGAAGTCTTGTCCTTGTTGTGAACACTCGATTTTTCTTGGATGTGCTAAGATGAGATGCTGAGTGAAACTGGGATATTGCTGTATGCAATGACCTAATCCAGTTTTTTAACATTTTGTCTGTAAAAAAAAGCACATTGTAAATGAGCACCCTGCCTGTACGTGAATAACCTGGAACTGAGTCATGCTCTAGTTTTGACTACAATCAGGTTATTGTGCTCATGTGGAATACATAATATTGCAAATTCTTCTGCATTTTGGCTTAGTTTTTGCTAAGTAAAATTATAAAACAAAGTGATATGTTATGATGTTGTTAATCTAAGGTTGTATTTTCCTAATTTTAAAACCTTGTAAGAATTAGACTTTATTTCTTGATAAGGAAAACCTTAGAATGGAAAAACTGTTATGTGTGAAACCAATAACCAGCATCCTCAAAAAATGCAGTCATAACCAGTATACTAAAGTATAGCTGTGTGTCCCTAATTGACAATGTGTTTTTGGTGTATTTACAGCAGAGGAGATCTGTCGGCTGCGGAGTCAATTGGAGGAATTGAGAAAGGAGAGTGCTCACTATATCACGCTCCTCAAAGCGCATGATATAAACCTTCTTGAGGACCCTACTATCCACTGGACAGGCAAGCAGCGCTGTGCCAAAGTGGCAAAAGTGACCCCCACTCACCAGCTCCCAAAGGGGATTGTTGTCTATTCCAACGGCAAAGTGATGTGCCCTGCAGGAAAACAGAGTAACCCAGGGAAGCAGTCCTCTGAAACGTTAATTCTTCAGCCAACAGCTGAGCCGAGATTAAGAGTCAATGGCGCCCTGCTGCAAGTTAACACGTCTTCCTCCACTCCTGCACTTCTACCTGGGTCAGCTGTCACCCCCACTCATTCTACCCCAGCTCTGAGAATGATAGAGCAGTGTGTGGTTGAGACACCGCCTACAGCCCCCACTCTGCCACCCTCTGTGTCGTACATCACCCTCCAGATCCCTGCTGCTACTACAACCCTGCCCCAGCAAACACAGCCTGCTGCCCCACAGGCCCTTAATGTAGCAACTACTTCAGCCTCACAGCTTCCCACTAAAGGCCCTGTTCTGCCTGTGTCCACGCACCCCACATTTACCCAAACTGTAACCAGAGCAGTAACTTCAGAGGTTTGCTCTTGGATTACACAGGACAATGCCATTAGGACTGTAAATTACACTGCTATCCCTAGCAGCCAAACCCTTCTTAGGGCTGGGACTGCAGGGAGCACACAGACAACCTGGACAACATTGCAGATGGCAGGAAACACAGTGCAACCAGTCTGCCAGAGTCTACCCTCACAAGAGGTCAACAACACCACGCAAACTATCCAACAGGTGACCGTGTGTCCAGTGGGCAGCAAACCATCTGTTCACCCCATTCAAATACAGATGCAGCCACATGTGCCTGTGCAGCAGACGCCCATTACTGGCCATATTCAAGCACAGCCTGTTCAAAATCCGCCACAGCCTGCAGTACTAAACCAGGCACAGCCTCAGCCTGTCCTAGCCCCCCAACCTCAGTGTGCTGTTCTTCCTCAATCAGCCATAGTACAGCAGCCAGCTGTGGTGGCCCATCCTGCTGTTGTCTCACAGCCCCAGCCTGCTGTACTTCAGCCAGCATCATTAGTTCCCCACCCTCCCACGGCCCTTATCCCTCAGGCTCAGCCCCTTCCTCAGCCAACCCTGGTGCCCCAGCCACAGGCCACTGTGCTCCCCCTTCTTCAGACTATGCAGGTGCTGCAAGTCAACCCAGCTGGAGCAACCACTTCAAGTGCAACAGGATGTCAGAAAACAAACAATCCAAGTGTTGTAATCCTACAGCAGGCCAGTGCCTGCCCTGCCCAGTCTGTAGTGAGAGATGACATGACTAATCAGACACCATGCCAGCATATTGTAATCATCCAAGCACCTAATCAGGCTACATCTGCTCCTCAGAATCCTCAAGTTGGCATAGTTCCTGCTGCAGTACCTGCTGTGTCCACTCAAACACCCACAACCAGTAGTTCAGTGCCTGCCACTCCCTTACAGAGTGTTGGGGGAAAGCAGCTTGTGCACATTCTCCCTCGTCCTGTTCAGGCTCAAGTGAACCATCCTCCACAGAGCTCCCAAACATCATCCTCTCATCCAGTTCCTACAACCCCACAAACTATCACTGTGAATGGCCAGGTGTTTGCCCTGCAGCCTCTGAAGACCTCTGACAAAGCCAGTTCCCAGGGTGGCCAAAGTACCCTCCAGCTGGTCCAGCCCACCACCACTGAAGAACCAACTACTAATGTGGCTCTCAACAGTTTAGGGGCCCTTAGCAGTCTCAACCAGAGCATCTCTCAGGGCCTCCCTCTTACCATTTCTAGCCAGAGCAATTGTCAACCTCCACCTGCTCCATTAACAGTATCGCAACAGAAGCAGCAGCCTGCTGCTTCAGCACCCACACTACCTTCCCAGCAGCCACAGGTGGCATGTGTGAACCCAGTCCCATCAGCTCCTGTGGTTAATGCTTCTAAGCCTTCAGGAAAGAGGCTTCGCACAGCTTTAAATGCAAAGAGAACAGCAGCTAAAAGGACTAAACCTGTCAAGAAAAAAGAGCATCAGGCACAAACTGCTGTTTCTGCTAAATCGGAGGCTGCTGGGCAAGAGAGCCGGACATTTGAGGTTAAAGTTACCCAAGAGTTACAGTCCTCAACTGTCAAAGTCACAGACATTCGGCCCACATGTCCCACAGTTGCCACTACTACAGATAGCAGGGAAGCTATAGGCAGTGTTACTTCGGCACAGAGCACACAGCAAATGGTTGTATGCAGTTCATCCAGTAATGCAACTGTATTTAGTAAATCTCACCAACAAGATAAAAGCTCCATCCCTGCATCTCAGAGTGATCCAGTATTTAGTCATAGCAACACTAGCAGTATCACAACCACAGTCACAACTGTCAATGCAACATCAGTCAAGCCACCATGTAGTGCAGCTTTGGCAATGGAGAGTAAAACAGCAGCCGTTTCTAGCAACAACTCATCTGCACCCAAACTCTCAGTTCCAGAAGTCAAACATCCAACACCAAGTGCAGCAATTAGCACAGCACAAAGCAAGGCAGCTTGTACTACTGCTGTTTCTAAGCAAAACATTTCTTTGGCCTCTTCTTCAGCTTCCACTGAGACTCGGAAAAACTCTGCAACAGATTCTGGCACTTGTTTCACTCAAATCTGCACCAACAGCACCACAACAAATGTACCAGTATCTTCAAATCAGACTCCCCACACAGACTACCCTTGTCTTTCCCATGGATCTAAAACCAAAGATCCATTGTCTTGTAATAAATCAGAATCTCAGCCCCTCACTTCCTCTTCTGTCTGCACAAGTGTACCGCTGTCATCACCTGCACTAGTGCATTCTGTCGCCCACAGCTCCGTCACTGCCTCGACAACAAGTTCAGAGTTAAGGAAAAGAGGAGCCACTACTCCAAGAGCTCCAGCACAGCAGACTGAGGTGACTGTTCACAACCCCTCCTCATGCCATCCTGCTGAAGTCAAACCATCCCAGGCCACTAGAACTAACAGAGAGGCTCAGGAGGAGAGACGTTCCACAACGTCAGAGAAAGAGGGCTTGGTGGCAGTGACTTCCAACGAACCCTCAAGAAAGGATTTTGCTTTGTCTCAACAGGTGTATACTAACCTAGATGACCATACTATGGAGCACCCCATGACTTCTAGCAGACAGACTGATTCTCCCATGTCTTCTGGGGGTGGCAGAGGATTCTCTGTGGCATCATTGCTTCCACAGGGCCACAGTATCAGTACCTCATCTGGCTCCTTCGGAGCATTTACATTCACATCTGAGCAGGCAGAGATACTGGCCTTGGCCATGCTAGAGCAGGACAGCCCTGGGAAGAGGAGTGGAGGCTGCTCTGGGGACAACACTTCCTCAACTAACCCTGCCGCAGCCTCATGGGACTCCCCCAAAGCCCCACCGGTGTCCTCTAGTAAAGAGAGGGGTTTAGCTGGACAGCAGGCTAAAGTGAATAAGCCCATGGATCCAGGAACAGTTAAAGCTGTTATTGAGTTGTCTGTCAGAGGACAGGCAGGGGACGGGTCTGTCGGTGGGACAAATGCAACTAGACATCCACAAAATATTGTGTACTCGCAGTCTCAGCCTCTCCCCCATGCCCAATCTCAAAGCTCCTCCCAGAGTGGGACAGTGGCTAGCCTAAGTGTAAACAATCTGATTAGGCCCAGCTCCAGTCACCAACCCTATCCCGGCTCCCCTAATCTTGCTAGCCAACAGGGCTCAGTTCCCTCTCCTGCAGGAACCTCGGCTCATATATCCCAGCCGTCAAACAATGCCCTCTCACCATGCTCAGGTGGTGCTCAGGCAAATGAGTATATCCCCTTAAAGACTACTTTAATGAGGGCTCAACCTGGAGTTGGTGTGGGTGAGCGACAAGTAAAGATCATTTCTAAGCGGCAGGCCCAAGAAGAAGTCATGTTAAACACAGGAAAACGACCAAAGCCTTGCCCTCCACCAGCTAACGCTGTAAGCCATATGGAGGTAAAAGCCCCAGATCGTAGTCAAATTATGGCAGGACAGCTGCCATCCACATCCTCGGCGGTCATGACAAGAATTAATTCTGAAAATGCAGGTCCTCTATTCTCTACAAACTCTTTCATGACCGCAGTAGTTCGCCCAACAGAAGGCCAGTGCCCTGCTCAAGCACCCCCTGAGCAGAACCAGGTAGGGGCACTTCATCTTCCCCAGGGTCACCCACAGCATACTGTGAGCCAACCTAGCCAGCATCTTGGAGGGAACCTTTACATGAAACAGCAGCAAGAGCAACAGAGACACCATCTGTATCATTTGCAACACCACTTAACACAGCCAGACCCTGCACAGCGCCACTCACTACACCAGAGGGCACTGCAACAACAACAACAGCAGCAGCAGCAGCAACAAGAGCAGCAGCATGTCCAAAAGAAGAGAGGACTTGTTAGAGGAAGTCAAGCCGGCTCACCTGCTGGCCTGCCACAGAAGCAGCATCACCTGGAAAAGTCTGGAATTCAGCAGCATTCTCACCAACAACAGACTCAGCATCAGCAGCGCACACAGCAGCAGTCCCAACAGCACCCACAACAGTCACACCAACAATCACAGCAGCATCAACAACCAACACAACACCAACAATCTCATCCCCAACAGCACCAACAGGCACATCCACAACCTCCCCAGGCGCAGCATCAACAACACCAACAGCAGCAGCAGCAGCAGCAGTTACAGCAGCAGCAGAGTTCCCACTCCAGACACCAGCAGCATCTGCAGCAGCAGATCCAACAGCAGCAGCACTTTAGGCATCAGGACAAGAGCTGTGAAGCCCAAACAGCAGGTTCTAGGGGCCACCACAGCAGCCACCTGACTCAGCAGGACCACCTCAAGGTTGGTGACGCATATCATGCTGTGTGAAAATCGGATTGTCCCATAAAGGTTGATCTTGTCTTTCTATCTTTGTAACAGATGATTAGCTGAAACATATTTCAATGATGAATTTGATCAAAATAACATTTAGATGGATTCTACAATAAATAGTTGTAGAACAACCATCATTAAAATGGTTTTCATTAACATTATGAAGCCAGGTACTCTATAGGTACCTAGTACGTTTTAGTCTCAGAAATATTTATTTTCTATTTCCAAGGACATACATTCTTTCTTAAGGCCATGGTTGTCTGTTTCCAGTGAAGTTGTCAATTTAGTCTGTCTATGTATCCTGAGGAAAATTCTCCATAGTGTAAAGAACAAAGTGCTGCAGTCACACAAATCTGCAATGTGCCACCTTCCTGCAAGGTTCTATTGAGGTGTAAGTGTCTAAATTTGTTCAGTTTTATAGATCAGGTTTCACCAACTCTGGACTTCTTGGGCCTGTGTCCTGCAGATATTAATTAAAGGTGTGTCGCAGCAGAGAAAAATCTAAAACCTGCAGGACACTGGCCCAAGAGGTCCGGAGTTGGTGATCCCTGGTATAGACTAGCGGGGGTTGTATGCGCGTGTGAATGTGGCTTGTAGTGTATAAGTGCTGAGTGGTCAACAAGACTAAAAAAACAACGTTAGTGCAGTTTGTTTACAGTGTGCTGTTTTAAATTTTTGTTTTAAAATGTAACTGCAAGAAAGCTGTAAGGAAAAAAGTAATCTAAATAACTCAAAAGTACTACTGTCTCTAGAAGGCGAGTTTTGGGCCTTATCTTCCTGGTACTTTTTGTGATGCAAGTACTCTGCAAATGTTCCTAATTCACATTCAATGCAATGCGCTGTGGTATATATTTGTGGGAACTAGCCTTGTGTTACTAATATGAAATGAAATAATGTTTTTGTTTTTTCTTTCTTCCTCAGCCTGGTCAGGACCATAATGCTATGCAGAGGATGATGAGCTCCAGGAGCCTGGAGCAGCAGCTCATCTCTCCTCCCAGCAACCCAGTGTCCCGTCCATCTGAGCTGGCCTGTGCTTCATCTCGCCAGGAACGTCACCGCGTGTCCAACTACTCTGCAGAGGCACTTATTGGTAAAAGTTCCTCCAGTGGTGAACAGCAGCAGCGTATGGCTCTCCACCTTCAACCTGGCCGTGGTGGTACTCAGGAGCAAGCAGACCTCCGCGGTTACCTGGACACATCACGAGGGAAGGCTGGCATTGTACACAACCCACAGAATCGCCTTCCCTCTGACCATCCAGGGTCCACTGATCAGCGTGTCTCTGAGTGTACACCCTTCAAGGCTATGGGTGGTGGAGGAGGAACACATCAGCTCAGTGGTTTTGAGGTTCAGGTGTCTCGTGGGAGTGACATGGCTGCTAAGGCAGTGCCTCCCTCCCAGAGGGGCCCTCAGGGGCAGCAGCAGGGAGGGTTCAGGATGAGCGTTGGTCCCACACCAGATGGCAGAAATCGTGTTGGCTACAGTGGAGCTCATCCTGGTCCGCAGGGAGTACAAGTTGGCCCAGCAATGCCCCGGGAACAGGAAGGTTGTCAACAGAGTTTTATGCAGAGTCTCCTTTCCCCCCACCTTCCTGAGCAGAGCAATCACCAGCGGGCAGTGCAGTGCTGTCCCCCTGTCAGCATGGAGTACAGCTGTGTGCCTGGGAGCTCTTCAGGAGACATTCAGGCCAAGGCCTCCAGCACTAGTGTTCCCCAATCCCAGAAGACTCCAGCTATGCGACTTGCAGAGGGCAACAAGGGTCACATTTCTCAGGTCGGTAGTAATATGCACGCAGGCACAGGTGTGCGAGCAGGTCTCCCCCACCCTCCAACTCCACACAGCAGCGCTGAGCAAGGCCGCTCCTCTGCCCCATCCAGACCACCCACTGCTGTTAGCCAACACTCTCGACATATTCCCCGAGATACTCAGCCCACCAAACTGAGACCTAGTGACCGGCCTCGATCAGGGACTCTAAGGACAACCAACCCCTTTGAGCCTGAAGGTCACCTGCCTCTGCCCTCTGGAGGAGGGGTGCTGCTGGGTCGACCACAATCTGGAGGAGAGGCACGACGCAGCACCATCGTACGCTTTATGGCTGATGGTGCACAGGTTCCTGGCGACAACAACCTGGTGACTGACCAACACTTAACGCAGAACTTTGGTTTCCCCTTTATTTCTGAGGGAGGAATGAATCCTCCACCTCCCATTAATGCAAACTCTACGTTCATCCCTCCAGTCAGCCAGCCTAATTCCTCCCGGACACCATCCCTTCTTCCTGTTGAGCCCCAGAACACTTTACCATCGTTCTATCCCTCTTATTCTCCAGCTGCTCACCCCAGCCTTCCCAGCGATGTCACTCTCCAATATTTCCCCAACCAAATGTTTACAAGTCCAAGTGCTGACAAGGGCAGCGCTCCTCCACTTAACAACCGCTTTGGTTCCATCCTCTCTCCACCCCGCCCCGTGGGGTTCGGGGTGGAGAGAGGTTTCCCCTTGCTTCCAGATATGCCTCCTATGCCCATTGCCAACTCATCTGGAATCACCCCTCACATCTCCAACTTCAGCCTCACCTCTCTGTTCCCTGAAATCGCCACCGGCATGCCCACCGACGGCTCAGCCATGCCAATGTCTCCTCTGCTGTCTCTCTCCAATACCTCGTCTGCCGACTCCAGCAAGCAGCCGAACCGTCCAGCACACAACATCAGCCACATTCTGGGCCATGACGGCAGCTCGGCTGTGTGAGATCTCCCGCTGCAGCTTGAATGCCATAGTGAACTGGTGTTGTGAAGTACAGAGAGTTCAAGTTTCTGTTTAAAGTGTTGAAGAAAGTGATGGTGAAGCACTTGATGAATGGTAACTTTTGTTGTTTACATGTTCACACAATTTAAATTTAATGCGTTCTCTTTGACATGCATATGATGTCATAGTATTTGTTTCCTTTTCTTTCTTTTTTTTAATTTGAAAAAAAAACCTTTTCATTTTATGGGGACAAGAAAAATGTGATCCTTAAAAGCCCGTGTTAAAATGTTGGTTAAACCAACTACTAGTTAAACAAAATGAAGTTTAGGTTCAGAACCTGAATTCATTGTATTTTGGGTCATTAAGAAGCCTTCTGCACAGTTATGTAATTTACTAACTTATCAGGTTGTTCTGTACAGAATAATTTTTTCCAAGAGCTATTTTGTAAATACCAATGTTTCATATCAGAATTGTTAGATTATGTATCTATTTGTAAATATAAAATTGATTAATAAAGTTTATAAAGAGACCTTTGCATTTACTTTGAGCTGGGTAGTTGTATTTGCTTTTTACTATAAATATTTTTTTCTAATTTAAAGATAGTTGACACAATCTAAACACTGGAAAAGCTAATAAAAGGAGTTTAAGCCAAACCTGTTAAAATTGCACAGCTAGACACATGGCCAGTTTTGTGCTCGGGGCTTAAATAAAACTAGGACTAACCTAATCTGGTTTATATTAATCAAATTGCTTTCTGAGATGTGACTAACTTCAGATTTACTAGTTCCAGACAACAGAGTCTGATGATAATCAAGGTGAAAAAGGTGAGGGTGCTCTGAAAACCTGGGGGTGCAATATTTCTAATATGTTTGGAACAGGAGTTTGGCCCCTGATCTAGAATGGAGAAAGGAATAAGAATGCATTAAAAAGTAAAAGTGAGAAGTTTCTTTTAAAGGAAATTATTTCAAAGTATCCGATAATTGAAGACAAACATAATTAGGTCACAGAAACTAAACAAAAAGAAATGCATTGAATGATTATAACTATGAATAAATATAACTCAAATTAAAAAGTATCCAACAGGACCCTCTAACAACTTCAGCTAAGATTTATTTATTTTATTCATGGTGGCCTGATTGCACCAATCACTCACTATGAAAAGTGCACACTATTCCTATATTTCCTTGTAAAGGTCTTGTGGAAAAAACATTACAATGCAGTTGAAGAAAACAACGGCCATTGCTCAGGGAAACTCTCCAATACTAATTTACTATAGTGTGTATTTTCTATTTGTCCTAAGTAGGTTAGCATAAGCTAAACAGGATCTGTTGCACTTTGATAGAAAAATGCTGTCAGGGCCTCAACTCTTGAAATCTTATGACTTAATATTTGAATTCTTTTATAAACAAAGATGATTTGACCTTGATGACCTGCTGTCCTGCTTCAAATTGAGCACACAAAGAGGAGTTTTGGAAAATCCTCAAGTCATCATTTATTGAACTGTTCCACCGTGCAATAATGTTAGAGAAATTGTGGGGGTGCAGACACCTATGTTTATTGTTTATCCTGTACAGTTCAGCATGTTCTGAATGTGACATCCATCAATACAGCCAATTACTCCAGGGAAGTTCCCATATTCCTACAATTGCGTCTTCTAGGTCTGATCAACAGCATGTGAGAACTCGATGTAATCCTTTCTCACTTCACTTTTTTTTTGCAGACTCTGTGCACTATTTTACTGTTGATTCACTCACACCAAACAAGTATCTATGCTGTTTCACCACGGAAGGTTCCGCATGCCAAAAACCTCAAAGTAATGAGTACTTGTAGGTAAAAGGGTCTATGGGTTCCCCTTACTGAGTGACATGAAAGCAAACAAATTATTTTAGTTGCATTGCCTTTGCACATAAAAAAAAAACAGTTATGAAAATCTGCATCATCAAATTCATTCAGCAGGTTACTTCTGTCTCTGAGAAATTGTCTTTCTGGTCTTGGTGGTGGTCTTTCAGCATCACTAATGTAGTCAAGGTAATCTATTTTCACCACACCCTCTGAAGTTAAACCTGCCTCTGCCCTGGTTTAATTCAAGTCTTCATTTAAACCTGGACTAGCTCTAGTCTTCCTTTGAGACAGGAGATTATCTAACTCAACACTTGGACAAGTCTGAGACTATTCTAATCCATATCTAAAAAAGCCGTTTTAATAAATCCTGGTTTAAAATGGGATTTAGTCGAGAACTAGGGCTTAATCCCTACAAAAAAAACAAACCAAAGCATCAGGAAATTGAGTGCTCTTTCCATTCAAAAAGATCCACAAAAGACAAATATGTTTCATAAGCTTTTATTTACATGCAATAGTGCTTCAGCATGTGCAACCACAGAGTAGTTGCACTTTTAAGGGAGTGTAGATTCAGGATCTCCTTCATTTCAATCACAGATGTCTCTGTCAAAGACTACTTAATACTTTGTGCACTGACCAGTGAGGGAGGAATAATACTGACACGCATGTCACAGCGTCCTCTCCTGGCAGTCATTTGGTAACCAGCAAATGAGTAAACACGGAAGTGGCTGCAGTATAAAGTTCAGCTTATCAATGACTGAGTTATTTTCCAGAATCTCCCATTCAGTGATTTTAAAAAATAACATAAGCTCCAAAAAATAAATAACTATACAATATATATATAATCTCTTGTACACTACCAAAACAATGATTTATGTTGCATACACGTGTTAATAGTTTGTTAATGATGAGCAATGCATAATACATTTGTGTTACTGCTATACAAAATGAAAGTTGTATCTGGAGAAAATGATGACACAACAGAGCTAAACAGTGATGAAGCACCTCATAATAACAGCATCGTACTGATTTAAATGGTCCCCCTTTCGCTTTTGTTTCTGTTGTGCATAAAGCTAAGTACCTAGGATCCGAACATTAAGGGTGGGAGAAATCTACGAGGAATGACGTGAGGACTGGAGGGGAGGGTCTAGACGTGAAGTGCTGAACTGAGAGGAAGTCCCCTCTTCTTCACAAGAGGAATAACGTCTCAAAACTTTGACCCTCCCCCTGGAAATGCAGACAGAGTTGGGCACCAAAACTCCCTTTGTCCATGACATAGCGTGAGCAGATGTATGAATAAAGTCTTTTTCAATATGAAAATAACCTTACATACAGTATAATCAAACACCTATGTACAAAAGGCATAAATACATAAATATCAGTGATACAAAAATAAATATTTTCTCTTGTTTTCCTCTGTTCATTCAACTGTCTCTTATGCATCGGTAGAGTCGGCTGTCCCCGTGTTGTCGAGGGGCGCTTCATTCGGGAGGACGTTCGCGTCCGGTATCGTATCTTGGGGCTGCGGTGTTGTGGCTGTTGAAGACGATGTGGTGAAAATCCCCTCGTCTTCTAGAGAGAGAAGATGGAGAGATGTTGGGTCTACTGAAAAGACAAGAGAGGTGGTCAGAAAATAAACCCACATACAGGATCCTTTTTTTTTTTTAATCATTATTATTATTTGGCACATTTGAGCTTCTGTAGTTGTCAATGGAAGAAATCTACACGTACTTTGAGCGATGTCCTCTGCTTCGTCTCCACCGCAGAGGGCGCTGTCGGTTCCCACTTCCTGTGCACCGATGAGCTGATGGGAAGACGCCTGGAGCTGAAGGGTGGGGTCGTCAGGAGGGCTACAGGTTTGTTCGTGATAATCAGGGCCACTGAGGAGGAGGAGGAGAAAAACTATTTTGTAAGAGATGAAACTTATGATTTCAGTATGAGTCACGAAAATGTCAGAATAGTCATCAAGGATTTTTTTTTTGTTTTTAAAGTTCAACAATAATTAAGCTAAAACTCATATTCAGCTTTTTGGTTAATTCAATTAATTTCTAGTTAAGACTTACATTTTTGATCCAGTTGGTCAATTTGCCCGAATTCTCACAAAGTTAGTTGATCATTAAGTATTTAATAGTGACCCAACAAGAAGTCAAAGTTTGATCTTATTATAAAGAAAAAAAACCCTCTACCTGCTGGAGTAGTGGTAAACAGGAAGCTGTCCATTTGACACCATCTGTGGCAGCAGTGTGTCACACTCCATATCACAATCCACTTCATCCTGCAATGCCAAACACATCTAGATTATATATATATATATATATATATATGTATATATATATATTCAGCAATAAGAACATTTAAAGAAAGAGTGGTTAATACGCAGTATAAGCCTGAGTAAACAGTGTTTTACCTGCTGTAGACCTGGCAGGCAGTGTTTTGGGTGGTGAGTTTTGCCATTCTGAGTGTATTCTCCGTTAGCGTTGTAAACGCCATGCGGAGCCGAGATGTGCCCGTCCAGAGGACAGTGTCCGACCAGGGCAAGTCCCTGAAGGGGAACCATGGTGTACTGGCATGAAGACACCGGGGTGGCCACAGCAGAGAAACACAAATCGGATGTTTGCTCTGAAATTAAGCACAAAAACAAAACAGAAATACATATTTAGAGGCAAAGCTGTGAAATCCTGAAAAACACTCAAGGAGCTTCCGGGAAGACTCACTTTGTTTGGCCCAAGCTCTCCAGAGGCAAAAGGGAATGAAGGCGACAATGATGAAGACGAAGGCTCCTAGGACGATGCCGACTATGAGGTAAGGGAGGTCACCGTGCCGAATCACCGGTTTGTGACCGTCCGGCTCCAATACTGAGCCCTTTGATGGATTAGGCTTATGGGGATGCGGATTAGGACGAGCTGAGATAGCCAAAAGAGGAATATAAGTGTTATTAGACTTCTGAGAGAACAGATTATCTGACTCTACCACCTCTAAGATGTATATCAAAAACAAGCAATTTCCCCTACAAATGAAACCCACCTTTTGTTTCAAGGATCACTACGTTGCCGAATTCGCTTTCTCCTTTCTCGTTGAAGCTCTGCATCTTGATGTCATAGGCGGTCTCTGGCTGCAGATCGGTGATTGAGTGCCAGTATCGGTCTCCCTCTACCACATCCTTTTTGTAGTCACTGTCATTATCACTGTCTGTCGGCCGGTAGTAGATGTAGAAACCATAGATGGGTGTGTTGTTTACGGGGGTGTACTGTAGGGAGGGAAATAAATCGGGTTAAAAATCACAATTAGCTTAAAGGGAAACCATGAAATGCTTGCATGTGTGTATTCTGAACACCGACCGTCCATTTCAGAATGACGGTGGTCTCGTTGATGGCTTCGTTGTAGGTGATGTATGGTCCATCGACGGGGCGTTCGTGTGTTCGCCCACCCACCACTGTGTAAGCTTTCGAAGGGGCACTCGGAGGGCTGGAGCCGATCACATTCACTGCTACCACACGGAACTTATACGATGTACCTAAAGGGAGAGGAACAGGCATTGCTAATCTGTCTCTCGAGGCTTCAAGCTCCAGTGGCTGAAGCTTTAAATTTTATGTTGACTAATGATGTTGTTTTATGTCCTCCTTCTCAGAGCAAATGTTATGTTGATAGTGACCCAGTTATGGTTTTGATTAATGACAGTAATCACTGAAATGACTCCAACAACATTCATTATAGTGATAAATTTACAGACCATGGGAATGTAATTTTGCAGGGAATCATCACTGTAATTACATGGTATGACATCCGATGACTCCCCCCCCCCACCCCCCCTCCCGCTAGTCAGAGTAAACAGCTGTGAATAACAACATTGTTTAAAGAGCCCGTTTCTGCCGAGTCGACCAACCTTTTTCCAGCCCCGTGATTTCCACAGACAGCCTGGACGGGGGAATGTTCTCCACTGCCGTCGCCCAGTCCTCCCCCGCCTTCTTCACCTTCTTGTACTCCACCCGAAACGACTGGATGGGGAAGCCGCGGTTACCACGAGGAATCCAAGTCACGTACGACGACGTCTCGGTAGCCGTGGAGACCGTGGGCCTATCGGGAGCTTCGGGAGCTGCAGAGCAGGAGGAGGAGGAGGAGGGTTATCAGATAAACGGCAATCACAGACAGACAGAACAATGTAACCTCGATGTGTCAGATTCACATTCAACACTTACAAGGAGCTCATCCTTCAGAGAGAGAAATGCAAGAGAGAGTTAGAATTGTTAGTGAGTGACATCTGACATGCAGCCGCATTAATATCCATGTGATATATATTAGTATTGTTAATCAGAGGAGGATACATCACAGCTAAAGTAGTGATGAGGGCTTACGAGAGAGGCTCGGTGATGGGACAGCAGGAGTTTTTGGTGGATCAATTTGTCCTCCCAGACCTTTGCGACCTGTAGACAGACAAAACAAACAGCATTTAAAACAACAAAAAAAAGCCCTTTGAACTATATCAAAGAATAATGCTGGTCGTTTTTTACCATTACCTAACCAAGTGCAAACCTTTCTATTGGTTCAAACATGTCAAAGTAATTTTCCTGACTTCCGTAGCTGAGAAGCTTTAAGCAAATGTTGGCCGAACAAGACCTAATAATAAAAATTTTAGGGACTGTTTTGAGATTAGTAAAGATTAGTTGATTAAGGGAACAACTGATTTGGGACTAAAAAAACAAGGCCTCTCATTAATTAAAAAAAAGAAGTATTTTATCTGGTGCAATGTTTCCGCTCATTAGCCACGAAATCAATGCCCACATCTCTAGAGGGTCTTTCGGTGTTGTACCTTTGCCAGTTCTAAAAGTCATCATGGCTGGTTGTCCCAATCCTGCACAGTTCTTGGCAGCCATCTCCACCTCATACAGGCTGTCTGGCTGCAGCTTGGCCAGAGTCAGCTTATGAAGAGAGCCTGAGATACTCCTAGAGGTCCACTCTGCAAGAGGATCTCCCTCCTGTAAGTGGAAAAAGCAGGTTTTGTTACTTACAAGCGAAAATAATTGGCTGTGACGAAGTAAATGAATGATGTTATACAGTTTACCAAATAAGCTCCGTGCTTTACCTTTCTGTATTTGATCATATATTCCAACACAGGAGCTCCTCGCTCATGTCGCGGCCTCCAAGTAAGTTCATAGTAGTCAGCCTTGCCTGTGCGTGGCTGACTAAGGATAATTGGGGCTTCTGCAGGCAACACCTGCCCTGGCAGTTCGGAGCAGTCCATAGGTAAAGTGGCTCCGGCTGCCCCAGGTCTTACAGGAGGCTGCTCTCTCAGCACCTTGTCTGGGCTGAGAGGGCGAAAGATGGAGGGCAACCTCCCCCGAGAGGTAATCCCTAAAAAGAGAAACACATATTTAAAATCTTAGAAGCTGCACAATAAGAGAATAAAAAAAACGTGACATCCAAGTTACGCTCTCTTACCAGTTGATACCGTGATGAGGCGAGCCGAGGCCTGTGAGCTTCCCACACCGTTCTCTGCCATGCACTGATACAGGCCATCGTCCTGAGGGCCCACATTAGAGACGCGTAACCCCCGAGAGGTTACGCGGTGGCGAGGGGACAGGATGAGGGGCTGGGCATTGTGGAGCCACATCACCGACGGGGTGGGTTTACCATGGGCCTGGCAGGTGAAGCGCACCGTCTCTCCGTACACGACTTCCTGCTGCTGCAGCTCCACGGTCACCTGAGGAGGCTCTGCAGGAGAGGAACCGAGAGAAGGGAGCGGAGTGAGGAGCCGGCTTTGAAGAGTCTAATGTTCGTAAAGCAGACGTGCCTCTGCAGAACTATGTGCAGCTGATGATCATCAAAGTTTATAATTTTCAGAGAAAAAAACAAAAAAAAACATCATGCACGAGTGTGTGCATGTGAGTGTGTAACATGGGGGGGGGGGGGTTGTCAAGTCAGGCAGGCCAGCTAGTTGATGGTTGGCTGCTTGTGAATAGCAGAGAAAGACAGAGCTCATTACAGCTACAGCAGCACTCTGACTTTAATTAGAGCCAGCTGCAGAGAGACAAGCCGACAACACATTCACACACAAACATACACACACACAAAATCTCTGTAAAAACAGTCATCCATAACCTAGACACATTCAATCAAGTCCTGGTATAGAACAGAGAGCTCTGTCTCCACCTTCTACGCTTCTGCGCACATACAGATTCCTGTCTTCCAAGTCCGCCAAGCAGGAGTCAGGATAATTATCAAATCCATGACAGAGAAAAAAGAAAAAAAACGTATAAAAAACAGGACCGTATAGACAAGCGAAGCCTTCAGCATGAAAAGCTTTTAAAGGAATTCGTACATAAAATATTAGCTTAAGCTCTTGAAAGAAAGCTACAGTGAACTTACCGAACACTTGGACCTCGTACAGCACCGTGGCAGAGCTGGCTGAACCGATGCCGTTGTCCGCCCGGCAGATGTAATTCCCCGAGTCCCCCTCGCCCACCGCGTCTATGAGCAGGTTGCTAAGCAGGAAGCGTGTGTTGTTATGGAAACGCAAGTCCTGCCCATCTTTGGCCCACGTGACTTGTGGCGTGGGGATGCCGCTGGCCACGCACTCCAACACTAGCCGCTGGCCTTTGGTCACCATGATGGAACGGGCCGCTGGCGGGTAAATGATCCGAGCTGCTTCTGACGTGGCGCCTGAAACGGAACGACAGCGGGGATGTGAATGCTGATGCGTGTCTGATGTCACTAAAAATACATCTGGGAGACGAAGAAGCTTTATTTGAACAGTGAGGACTTTTACACTTCTTTTTTTTTTTTTAAATCACCGATCAGACACAAAAGCATGAATTCTTGTGTCAGCATGTGTGCCAGCAAGATCAAATCCTAAAGGTGGCACTGAAGGGGGAGCACGGGAGACACACGTGCACCACATGTCTACAGTAACATCGACAAGCTGCCTGTGTGTAAAAGAAAAATCTCATTGAATTTAATCAAATGTATTTATTAATCCCAGAGAGAGGTTTAATAGGTGCAGTATAAATTTAAAAAAACAAAAAACAAATGAGGATAAATATAAAGAATAGGATCAAATATAGCGGAAGGGTGCTCATAAATCTCATCCTAAAGCAGTGCCCTCCCTTTGTATAAATGTTAGAGATGACAACTCACGGCGAATGCGCAGACGATCGGTAGACGTGGAAGTTTTGACCTCCTGAGTGATAGGGTTGTAGGCTGCACACTTGTACGGTCCCTCATCATCCTGTGTGGCATTGGCTATCTGCAGGTTCCCTGATGGCATGATGAGGTAGTTCCCTGCAAAAAAAAAAGAGCAAAAAGTTTGAGTAAACCAAACCAGTAAATACCATTACTGCATGCTCAAGGGTTAACACTTGATTCTAAGCTTTAGGGAGGACAAACTGGAGAAAATACGCCAGGACATTCAAGAATATAAACGAGACAAAAAGGGAGCCAAAGAAAAATCAAGTCCATGTAGTGAAACACTGTAACATGAGCCCAAAGTGCCATTCCAGTACATGGCTGCAATGGCTGCAGTGGCCACAGAGCGGCGCCCTTGAGTCTGACCCAGAAGACTCGAGCAGTGCTCGTCAATGTGGTATTCATTTCCTCCCAGATAAGCAGCAGATATCAGTACCTACAGCTTCCAGGCATCATCAGCATACCAGCCACAAACCACTGGAGCTTTTCTTCTCTTCCAGGCAACTTAGAAGTAAATTGTTTGAGAAGTAAACAAACTGTATTCCCAGGTTTCACCATTTTCCAGATAATGGCCTTATCGCTTGTTTTTTACGAAGGGTCAGATAGCGGGATTATGGCATTCCGGTAAATCACGAAGATAATAAGGAAATTAAGAGGGGAATTAGGGTGAGACTGAACGTCATGTAAAGATGCCGACGGGTTGAAGCAGCAGTGCGGTACCTTTGGATGTTTCCAGCCATTCCTGTTTGACACTGTAGCGGACCTGAGCCTTGGGCTGACTCTCGGGGAGGTGACATTCGATAACAGCTGTGTTGCCTTCGTCGACTTCGATCTCCTGCTGGTCGTCGGGCTCGAAGTCCCGCAGCTCTGGAAAAACAGAGAGAGGCGAGGGGAAAAGTCAGCTCTGTCACAACTCGGCATTCTTTCATCAGCTTAATATACGGTGTAAATCACATCGAGCTGCAGATGTATACAGTCAGTTCTCAGCTTTAGAAGTAGAAAAACCACAATATTCTAACCAATAATAACTGCACTGTTTCTCACATCAGCCCGTCTATGCTGTGTTGCAACCACATTCCCACTGTCTCTCCAAAGTTTTCTCTCGAGTCTTTTCTTCCCCGCTGCTTGTCTTAACACGAGCCACTCAAAGTTACTAGAATCTTAGAAAAGTATGCTCATATTTTATTTCCCTTTTTTTAGTAATTTCACGTCAGAGGACCTAAATATGGTGTTTGTAACTCTGGAGTGAGGTGCCATTAATCCTGTCGAACATCATACCGGGACTGGATCTGGTTCAGAGTCTGTGGGAAACAGGGGGAGTGGGATTACTGGGGCCATGTGCTACAACTGTGTCACGCAGACACGCAGTCTGCACAGCATAGACACTCATCTGACCCCTGCCCTCCTTAAACCCCTGCCTGAGCAGACCGCGGGGGGGTCAAAGGTGAGAGCAATCCATCCGATAGGGTTTCACAGGAAGATATTCGGGTTTGAGTTTGAGAGGAAGCAGCAAAACTCTGCTCCTAAGAGCCTGTTAAAAAACCTTAGAGGGGGAGATGCTGCCATTTTATAAATTTGGAGCGAAGGGAAACTAAAATGAGAACGAGTGTGTGTGTGTGTGTGTGTGTATGTGTGGAGAGGGGGGAGGAAACAACTGGAGAAATTTGTCATGAAGGAGTCCAACAGTAAAATGAAAGATAAATAAAACTTCTCCAGGAACGTAATTAAACGTCTACCAGCCTTTGTTGATTTATTCTCAACAAACACAAGGCTCTCCATTCTTTCCAGAGGTGCTATAACTGGTGTGTTTTTCTTGGACCAGAAGCTTTCTGCGGCAAAATAAGCTGCTGATATATACAGTCAGCTGATCAGACTCTGTATACACCTCTAATTCAATAAGCAAAGTTCAACAAAGGTCACCATATCTACTGATAGGGACACTGTGGTAATTTACTCAAAGCTCTGAACAAACAGAGCAGCGGCGGGCGGCTGATTAATTCACCATGCGCGCTGGATCTGTCCCTCTGTCTGCATCTGGAGGAACTTTAATGGGAGAAATGGGGGAGATCAGAGTCTACACACACACACACACACACACACACACACTACATGACTCCATCTCAGACTCTGTCAGCTCTCATTCTGAAAGA
>JBBBVU010000019.1:12381544-12394940 GCA_037177055.1 Atherinosoma microstoma
TGATGATGATTTGAATATGACTGCAACCAAATTTGACCAAGGTTGAAATAAACTGATAATTGTCTTCTGGCACAACCGTGAAAAAGAAAAAAAAAGAAAGAAAATCAAAACCACATACAAACAGCTCTGGTTTAGATCAAGCATGAAATGTGTGTAGAAAATGGAGAATGCCGCCACAGAAGGCTGACTTGAAGGGAGCAAAAAAGAAAACTCTATAATGGAGGAGACATGATGTAGTATATGTGTGTGGCGTGATCCAGCTTTGCAATTCCTGCAGCTTGTTAGTCATGCTCGTTAATATGCGCCTGTTTTATGGGCTCTGTTCAAAGACTGACGTTGTGTTTCATCTCAACTTTACCTTCACACAGACACTTGGAGGAGGTAGAGAGGTGAGGGGGGGCTCGAAGTCAGGGGAGAGGAGTTGTGGAGCAAAATGAAAAAAGCCCTTTATTTAAATGAGGTGAGGTGGATATGAAACAAAGAGATTGAGGTATTAAAATGAAACAAAGTAAGGAAAATAAGGCAGGAAGGAAAACATGAGGTAATACTATGTTGTGGTGAAAGGGGAGCGGACGGAAAGAGAAAAAAAATGCAGTGCCTGTAATTTTCATTAGCTTTAATAAGAAACTAATAAGACTAATTACTCCACTAAAAAAAAAAAAGAAAACCTTCTCATGACAGGGAGCAAAGTAGTATGTTCACAAGATGATTGCAAATTCAACTTTTAAAGGAGCAAAGTAAACTGTATGCAAAACAACAACTTCCCAATAGTTTGGTGAGTTTAACTGAACAATAACTTTTCTTGAATAGCTTCAATGTCACTGCTCTCCTTGAGGTTTCACAACTCACTAAAGCTGGAACTTGTCCTAAGTTTAGTTCTGGTGAATTCTGTTTTCAATATTCATTGCTTGAAGAAATGGCCACATTTAAAGACGCACTACATAAATTAATGACCCAAAAACTCTGCGTTAAGGGCTCGTGTGATAGCACAGTGACATCTATTATATGCATTTCTGGAACGGTCGCTGCCCAGCAGCGTCCCCGAAGCTGGGAAACCACACTATACAACTTTTTCTTCCGGGACGCATGACGTTGCAGCCGAGTTACGCTTCATGCAATGTGTCGCACATAAACAATATAAACACACCGGCCGTTTTGAATGTGCACCATGGCTGATTCATCAAAGAAACGCAAGAAGACATTTTTGGATGAAGAGAGGAAAAGAAAAAGAGAAAGAGACAGAGCAAGAGATAAGACAAGAGAGTCTTTTACTGTCTAGAGAGAACTAACAGTACAGGTACGATTTAAGACGGATGCTGAATTTGCCGTTGATTAGGGGCGTGTCACTAAGAAAATCTGAGAAAGTTCGGCATGGCGTCTTTAAAGAAAAGATAAAGCAAAAAATTACTTTCTAAAGTAATGTTTGTTGTTAGGAAACACCTCAAACCTGCAGGAGAATGGCTCTGAGAAACCAGAGCTTGATATTCCTGGAATACAGGCTACAAAATTGTGGGATGGCAACTTTGGGGGGCAATCGTTTTGTGCCACTAATGTGTATTAAACTTTGTAATCCATTACAAAGTAATTTACAACACCTAACCCTAACCATGTAGTTTTCTAACTCTAACCGTTAGCATGTGGAAACAATGTAGAAAAGCAACTAATGGCAGAGGCAGCAATTCAACTAGAGCAGGGGTCTCAAACTCCAGTCCTCGAGGGCCGCAATCCGGCAGGTTTTCGTTGTCACAGTGGTCCAACACACCTGACTGAAATCAATGGGTCGTTATGAAGAAGTAGACAAGAAGCTGTTTGATCCATTTGATTAGATTCAGGTGTGTTGGACCAGGGAAACAATGAAAACATGCTGGATTGCAGCCATGGAGGAATTGAGTTTGAGACCCCTGAACTAGAGCAAAGAAACGCTTGTGAAGTAGAAGGCTTAAACCAGAAATCTCTGGCTTGAACCTTGGAGGCTTCACCCCACCCAATGTACCTCCAACCTGATTTATTCAGAGGTAAGATGGAGCACTCAAGCAAAAAGCTATAGGCCTATAGAACCAGGACACAATGTAGCAGTTAAAACCAAACACAATACACAGGAAATTTTACACCATATCATTTTTCTATCAATAAGTTTTTTTCTTTTTTTCTGTTTTCTCAACCAAAGAAAATCAGTGTTGCATTACGTCGCTGCACACATGACACTGCACAATATTTCCTGCTGCTGATTAGCTGCAACTGAGAATTCCTCTCGTCTAATTCTGTCAAATCCTAAAAATACCAACTCCAAGCAGAATTTAGTGACAGGGCTACACAATGACACACCTACTAAATCTTAAAAAAAAAAAAAAAAAAAAATTCAAAAGTAATGAACACCTGTGAGCTGTCCATCAAGTCTAAACACAACTCCAGACAGCTTTAGTAGCCGTTAGCTTAGCTCCCCCGTCTGAATTTCTTCCCTGATTCTCCAAACTGAGCAGGATAACTTGTCAGAAGTACTTCTCGCATCCTTACTGCAAGATGCTGTTTTTGATCCTGTTTAACTTTTTAAAACCTACAGCACAGCCCTTCATGTGGACATGCAAACATGCTAAATGTTCTTTGTACAAATTTTTCCACATATACACTAAAAGTTTAACCAACATATAAACAAACCAGTCCACCCGGTCAAAAATTACTGGGTACACAATTGCTTTTACCCTCTGATGTTGCCATTTATGTCACACAAACCTAGCTAGAGACTTGTGCACCTGCAAAAGTTTGCCAGTCGTCAGTTATTTGTATGGTTATCGTTGTACACAGGCTTGTATCCTAACAGCTCATGTTCACTGTGTTTTCAACTAGGTCTATCAGTAACATGTACATAAGTAAGAATAATTCTCATGACCTATGATTTGAGGCAGGGGGTGTCCAGCTCTGGTCCTTGAGGGCCACAGTCCTGCAGGTTTTAGATTTCTCCCTGATCCAACACACATGATTCAAATATATTGCTCTACTCAACAGCTTGTTTTCAAGTTCTGTCCAAGCAATCTGATTCAGGTGTGTTGCCACAGGAAATATCCAAAACCTGTAGGACAGTGGCCCTCTAGGATTGACTTTAGACACCTCTGATTTAGGCTTTTAAATACAAAATTTGAGACGTATAAGAACTAAGAGAGGACAATTTATATGATCTATATGTTATTTCATATATTAAAGGAGAGTTTCAGAATTTGTAAACATTCAGAAAATGTTGATGTGAATGAGGGGGGAAGAAAAGAATGTAAAGGAGGAGGTGGCG
Source organism: Atherinosoma microstoma (assembly GCA_037177055.1). Taxonomy (NCBI): domain Eukaryota; kingdom Metazoa; phylum Chordata; class Actinopteri; order Atheriniformes; family Atherinidae; genus Atherinosoma; species Atherinosoma microstoma. Next base: position 12,384,825 of record JBBBVU010000019.1, read on the forward strand.
GTGAAACGCGCTACTTCACACTTGATCAAACTCGCATACTGTGTGCGTGTTACTGCTCACTTGCCCTCTTCTCCCCTTCGTTCCCTCTCAGCCATCCACAGGCACGCCAGCACCTCCAGGTCCGCAGAGCGAGGCTTTCCGAAGGATCAGAAACAGATGTGCCTCCTGCGTCTTTTTTCTCTTAACTTGTACAAAACCATACATACATGCTCTCCTGTACACACACTTGTACACACATGCTGGTGGCTATTCAGAACCGGCACCAGGACCCAGTCAGAGAGACGGGCCAGCGTGCCCCTGAGCTTGACCCCGGCCTGCAGCGCCTCAGACAGGAAAGGCATGCAATTGGCTTCAGCTGTGACCCGCCGCCCCTTCTCCCATGCATACACCCCCCTTTCTCATTAAGACAAACTGTTTTTAAAGGCAAAGCAGCTTTCACTGCCACTAAAGCTAACACCCTGGAGCACGGAGACGGGGATGGCAGGGTGAAGGTGGAAAGATGAAGGAAAGGTAAATGAACAAGAATCATATAGAAGCTGGGGCTCCAGGGGAACAAAGGAGCTTTTTTTTTTCTTCAGAACATCAAGGTGAAGGAAAAAGTTAGAAAGAAAAAGGGCAGAGTGTAAGAAAATCCAGACTGAGGGGAGAGGGGAAAGTCAGGCATATCACTTGCAGCTGTTGCAAGCTTTTGTTCCCAGAATCCATTGCAACTTGGCAAGATTTTTCTAATAAGAAAGGGTGGTGTCATGGTTACATTCATATCAAAACATCCAAAACAACAGCTCCGAATGGAAAAAAAGAGGACCCAGGGAGAGAAAGAAAGGAAGATGAAGTCACTTGATAATAATGAAAATGAAATTACTGTAATTATAAGCAGCATTGATGCATTTGTCCCAAAGACAAACTGCTAAGTGAACAAACAGCTTATTTGTTTTAGTAAAGATGGACAGCAAAGACAAATGGAAGGAATTTAACTCCTTCAACTCCCGTTGAAAATATCATCCCATTTTCTTTTTACTCTTGCTTTTCACTGCAATGTTTGCATCCAATCAATACCTTCACTCGCCAACATTTAACAGGTCTCCCCAAACTTTGAAAACGGCATGTGTTGTTCACACAGTGGAGTCTGCCAAAATGCTTGTTGCAGGTCACAGTTTCTTCAAAACTGCTGACAGAATTAGCATATTTCATGTTTGCTGACCTGCATCCGCCAAAACTTTAACTAAAAGGGGCAAACTATGCAGATGTGTGCGAGTCTGTGTATGTATACGTGTGTGTAAGTGAGAGTGGCAGGGCATGCTGTGGTGGATTAATACTGCTGCGCAGAGGGGGGGGTTCCTCCATTCAGGGATGACTGATGTGCGTCCCAAATTGATTTATGAAAACGGCCCTTAATCAATTATGTGTGGAGAAGGAAGGAAAGAAAGAGAGAATAAGACAGAGAGCATTTTTGGGGGGGAGGTGAGTGGGTAGAGCGCAATATAAAGAAGATAGAGAGGATAAAGCCACAGAGAGGAATGATGCTGCTCTCCTGAGGAATGTGTCTAATCAATGTCACTTCATGCCACAGGTGTCCTTGCATGGTGGATGTGATGGTTCATCAGGGAAAATACAAAGCAACAAGGCTGATCCCGATGTATTCAGCCAACCCTTTATGTAACACACTGGGAATGCTACATCTATAACATTTATCTTTATGTATAGATTTCATAAGAAAGGATTTGGGTGATGTTGACAGATTTCACAAATAAGAAAAAAAGGGGGAAATGTAAGAAAAATACACAAATACTCAGTGAGTAGTTGAAGCAGTGAAGGTTGTATTTGTGCAGCAGTGTGATGTGGTTTTTGTTGTAATAATAGCACAGTTTTAGACTGGGGGGGGGGTTAGTGGTGTAAAGCAAAACTGCAGTTCTTTAAAAAGCCCTTCTCCTGCCTTGCCCATTGTGCCTAAGACAGGGGTGTGTGGGGGAAGTGGAGGGTCACGCTGAGAGCTCGTTTCTCCTGCCTGTCAGAACTCTATCTGGGATCCAGCCGGAACTAATCAACTCCAATAGGCCTCCCCATTACCCAGGGTGCAATGGGCCACGGGCTGGGGGCTGGCCGGTGGGAAACAGAGAGTAGGAGAGGGGAGAGAACCCCACCACCACCACCACCCCACCCACACTCTATCCACTATCCCATCACACACGCAAGCACTCCATTACTCCACCAACCCGTGCAGGACACACAACACTCCCACTGTTTCACACTGAAGCAATAATAAACACTTGCAATAATATTTTCACAGCAGCCAACAGCCTGCTTCAGATCAGAACCTCGCACAGCTGTGGAGGACGCTCCTACGCACATGGGCACCCACTCACATGTGCACATGCACACTTATGCAAACATGCACGCTATACAGCATGCACGTACTAAGATGTTGGGTGAGAAACAGCAGAAGTCTTTTATTTTTATTTTTTTTTTAAAGAGCATCTACGCATGACAACAAACTGTGTAAACAAGCAGAATAATTTACACATCTAAGTCATCTTTATTCAGCTTTTTTTTTTAAATTACTTTGTTTTAACATTTAGAGTGATAAAATACATAAGTACATTTATTTTTATTCTAATACATTCGTGTTTGGTACTCCATTTCAGTTAAGGAATTTGATAAGATCTTATGAAAGTAAATAGAGAAAGATAAGAACCTTTATACAAAAACTTTGCAAGAGCCACAAGTGAGCTAGAGTAGCACTTTAATACTGTCCTCTGGTGGCTTGAGCACAACACTGCAACTTGAAAAGGAAAGCCTTTAATAAAAAATAGAAACCTTGCAGAGTTCAGATTTTCTTTTTTTTTTGTGATGGGGTTTTGAATTAACTTATTTCCCCCCCTATTAATCAAACCTGACTACAGAAATTAAAGACAAAAAAACATGTAGGTATTTGTCTCAGATTTGTCTCTTTATATTTCAACAAAATTATAGTTTGAATATCAAATAAACAAAATGAAACTAAGAATTTTTATGTTAATTCTCCTTATGGATATTAATTAGCTCCCATTCAGATCGCTCTAAAATCTCAACTATCAAACGGTGCCTGCATTGCTTTGGTCATTATATCAAAGACAACACTTCGAGTGTGTGCACAAGCTTCAGTGTGTGTGTGTTTTTCGGAGTGACTTCAGCCTCCTTCACTAAGGTGAAGTGGGGGCACATTTAAATGAGTAAAGAAAACAACCCCCTCTTCATGCCCCCTGATACCCCGCTCAATGTTGTTTGTGTGTTTTGTGAGTTCAGCATGCTCCAGCCTCACTGAATGCACTTTATTCTTCTCTTAAACTAAACAAAAACTTCTCTAACTGATATCAGCTGAGCTCCCTACCAGCTTCATAAATTGCATGTCTAAAAATAAGTGTTAGGGGTAAAAGGAGCTGAGCTAAGGCCGCAGAGAGCTCTACACAAAGGTGGTCACATGGGAACTTTCCCCAGGCCCTGTGGTGGAGGAAGGGGTATTGAGGGGCACTGGGCTGGGGTTAATCCCCATTCACCCTGTCCTTCACTTCCCCAGGCCGGGCACAATAAGCCCTGCCCGCCTCCCCCTGCGTCTCCTCTGTGACCTCTGCTCCCACGTTTACGGCTACTATCCCTGGCGCCTTTATGCCTCCATCCTGTTATTATCTGCCATATTTACTCCTTTTGATTTCCCTGCTGGTCATTGCCGTCGCCCACATAGCTCTATCGACTAACTAGAAAACTCAAGTGCTCTCTTGTTTCCCACCAGTGTCACATCAAAAATCCTTAAAACTAAGAGCAAACATTACCTGGAGTGGAAACAAGCCAGTATTTAGGCAATGAAGAGCAGCATCCATTCAGAGTGACAGGATTAAATCAGAGAAGTCTTGTTCATAAACCAGGGTACAGAACTGGAAAACAACAATTTTTGCAGTAATGATATAAAAAAAAAAAAGATATAATACATAGCTACATTATTCACTTTCTCACAATTCTACTCTCAGTAGACAAATTAGTCACACCAAAAGACCTGAGTTATAGTTTTTAACCAATGGTAAAAGCTAATGAATATGATGTCATATAAAGCTCTGGCAAAGACTTCCTTATGTCTCAGATACTTGACCATAAGAGGGCCATCGCCAATGTTTTAAGAAACACCTGGGCTCTTCCTGTGTTGAAAATGAAAGTGCAGAGTACGTGCCAGTTCTAATTACCACAAAGTCTGCCATGATCTATGGGACTTTGTTTCTGTTTTTACTTTGATTTATTTCTTTAATAAGTAATTTCTTTGTTCAGGTTGGCTTTCATCTCCTGTTCCCCTAATTCTCGGTTGCTGGTTGTCTTCCACGATTATTGTTGGCTCCATCTGTAAATATCATCCGTGGTGTCTTTTTCTCCTTCCAAGATTTGGATTGTCATTTTTGTGTGTGTGTATTCAGATTTTTGTGTGTGTGTATTCAGATGATAAACGTAATTCCCACCTGAGTTTTAACAATAAACCTGAATAAACGGGTTAAATAATGCTCTCTGTGGAGAGCATTTTTAATTTATATATCTATTTATTGATTTATTTGTCAGGGGCATTGTATTTATGCATAGTTACAAGAATTCTTTTTTTTTATTGTAGCTGATGCCAAGCAAACAGAGTTTATAGCAACGGCTAATTCACAACTCCTGTCCCTGAATGGGCCTTTCTATACTAGAAGAATCTCTTCATCAGGAATATTTTCTTCCATTTTTGGTACATAAACATTGAAAAGATACAATCATATATAGTTTATATATACTTTGTGGTATAGGATATGTATTGCTCTTATATTTTATGAAATGTTCCATTTTGTGCATCTGCTGTGTCATCCAGTAAAAATGAACGAAATGTCACTTATAGTCACTTAGTATCTGGTCTTAGCTTCTTGTGATCTTGTTTGACTTCCATATTGTCTGAAACCATGGAAACGACACCTCAAATAGTAACCATGTAAATGTTAAACTGCAAATCAAGACCAAATTGTCACCTCTCCACCACTGTGCAAAACATGACTTGTTGCATTAAGACCAAACATCTCCACTTTGGTCTCGTCTGTCCAAAGGACATTGTCCCGGAAGTCATGTAGTTAGTTCTGATGCGGTCATTTTAATCTGTGCTACCATGTTCTGTTTAGAGAGAAGACACCTTCACCTGCCAATCCTTCCACACACAAAAAAAGGGAGGCCATATTTCTACATCTTTTTCTAATCATCTTTTCATGAACTTTTAAAGGTACAGTGTGTAGGAATTACTGACATCTAGTGGTGAAGATGGAAATTACTTCAAATACTGTGGCTTCTTTCTTTTTCTATGTGCATTTTAAGATGTTACTTATCCCAAACGGTGCTCTAGCACTTATCAAAGCCACTTATCAAAACATCCTAAGAAGGAAAATGTACCGACAAGAGTAAAAAAAAACAAAAAAACATCTCAGCATGCTGATTACAGCAGCGCAAAAAGGTTAAAAAGGGGAGGGTAGGCGGGATACAGAGTAAAAGGGGGTAAGAAGGTGAAAAAGGGTTCAAGATAAAATGAAGGTATAATGGTGGTGTAGAAAGAGAAGGTAGGGATAAAATGTAAAAACAGGAGGGGGGATTGGGGTAAAGAAGGTAAGAAAGGTTTAAAAGAGGTACAATTAGGATGGTAAAAGAAAGAAAGGAAGAGTTAGGATTAGGTTAGGAGGTCAGTTGCTGTCATGGCCCTTGTCGTGATTCTAAGATGAAACATCAGATGCTTTTTTTTTTTCTTCTAATACCTCCATTACAAATCTCTGAATAAAACAATATTTATATTTTACTTTCAGGTCTACAGGCATCTGGAGAATGTTGATCTTAAAAAGCCAGTCTGAGACAGCCTACCTGAAGCGGAATTTTCTGTTTCATAAGTTGGATGTCCTGTTGGCTCCTCTTAAGAACTGACTCCACATTGTCCAGCTGGGCCAGCTGTGGTCTTGTGTTCTGGCAAACGTTTTCATGGCCCTGCCGAGTTGTTTACCTTTTCTTTTTGAAGGGATCTTTAAGCTCTCTGACTTTATCCTGCCAGCCCTCTTCCTTGAGCTTCAGCTTGCTTCATTTATTTATCTAATCAGAGGAAGCTCCAACTTTCTCAGTCTCTGATTTCAGGAAGTTCTGTTGCAGAGAAATCATCTGCTCAGCTTTTTAAATGCGGCTGCTGTGTAGTTTTATCAGCTTTGATGAACCTGACTAAGACTTTTGTAAAGACTGTGGAAAACAAAAACTCAAGAGTTCATTAACATTTTAAAATTCAAAACCTTTTATTTCAGTCATTTATAAACACAAACAGTAGATATAACGTTAAAAAACAGATTTGATTCAATGTCCTTGGCTTGGTTCTGTTCTCCTTCCTCTTCTCATCTCACATGAGCAGACAAGGCAAACCACCCTTCTCGTTCTGTCCGCTTGTCCTTCTGTTGTGGATGAAGAAACATACACGTTTACATCCAGGCCAGAACAGTAAAAATCTACAGATTATGTTTGTGCACCTGTAATTTTCCATTCCTCTCTTCAAAGCCATGATAAGACACATCACAACCAGCAGATCTGTAAACAAATAAAAAATTAAATAAAAATCCAGTTGATAATCAACTACCTCACAGTTCCTGCTTATGGAAGGAGTTTTTAAACCCAGAAAAGTCACCCACCGTCTCTCTGCACCACCATGCGATCGGGGCTCCCGCTCAGGCAGCAGCATCGACGTCTCTGGGCTTCCTCCTCCAGCTGACAATGAGATGACGCTCTGATTTTTTTTTTTTAATCATGTTTGTCTAGACAGCAACATGCTATTTTTACCGACTATACCTGCTGTGTTTGGGCTGAAGGCCGAGGGAGGGATGGGGGAGACAGAAGGAGAGACTCTGGCTGCAACACTTTGCTTCTGTTGCTCGATGAGCTCCAGCAGTCGACCCCGAGCTGCTGCGCTCTGCCTGTTGAGCTCCAGGAGGCGCTGCTCCACACTGTTCACACCGAGGCTGTTGGATAATGTTGCCTGAACAAAAAGCAAACAATATTAAACTCTCATTATTAATTTAAATATTTTAGAGGTTAATAAAAGAATTGGACATTAATCTTTTCCTACAGGTTGACACTCCTTTTTTCCATTAAGTAGTATTGATTTTAATCAGGAATATGAAAGTTTAATGACTGCTTGCTCCATTAAGACATACCCTGGGGACATTGTAAGTGTGGACAGTACATCAGACATTGTTAATGTTTCTATTTACTTGCCCTGTACAAATTAAGTAAAACTAATAAATATGCTCTGTGAATTATTTCTTCACAGTGCTGTGGAAGGATGTGTTTATTTTTTCCCCAATCGATCTTCTGGAAACAATCCAGGTTAAAAAACTTGTATTGTTTGAGAGAAGGGAGACATAAGATATTCTTTCTAACAAACTTTAATAATAGAGCATTTAGTTTAGAACTGAACAAGCCTTTTGGATGAGAGCAAAAACATCTTCAAGAGTCAAAAAAAGAAGTCTGGTTGCCTTCAATTCAAGCTACCAGGATTACTATGAACTGGATTTAGTTGTACATGTGAAGTGCCACAGTTCAGTGGTAACTGAAACAAAAAAACCTACAAGAACATGACCTCATTCCTCCATTTTCACCTTTAAAATCAACCAATCACACCCTTAAATGGGCCTGAATGTTGGATTGGTATAAATTGATTGGATTGATAGAGAAATACAGATTTTTGGAGATTATTTCACCTGTGCAAGAGTGTCTGAAGCTTTTTGGTTCTGCGACATGGAATTCCCCTTCTGAGTCGACAGTTCTCCTTCTGGAGCTTGTATGTGCTGGCTCCCCCTGCCTGTGCTGCTGGACCCAGACATCCTCCTTTCCCCGACACTTTGAGGTGTGACTCTTCCTGTGCTGATGGGGCTCGACCTTCTCCAGTCGTCGTTGCTGCTGGGTAACCTTCCGACCCCTGCCCCGAGGCACCTGGCCTGACTGAGCTGAGACTTGATCAGTTCATTTTGTCTGCTTAGCTGAGCAATTTCAGCCAACAGTGCATCTGGAGAGAACTGCAGGCGGAGAGGGTCAGAGACCAGTGAGGAGTCGGAGGGAAGTCTGCTGAGTGGCAGACTGGTGAGACTTGAGGCAGAGCCGTGAGCCTGGACATCCTCACAGGAACCAAGGATATCTACAGGGGGAAGCTGATGTTGAAGGAGCACAGGTTGAGTCTCTGTGGGGAAAAAAAAACATATTTAGGTTTCTTACATATGACTGGACAGGAGCAAATGGTGAGAGATTAAAACCAGAAAAGAATGAGAGTGCTACCAGGATTTTTCTGCCAGTTATCTCTCTGACGAGGTGGGGAGAGCAAGATGGCAGGAGAAACCCTGTCTTGTGTTTGCTCAGGAACTCCCTCGGTGACTGGAGCAGTCTGACAGACTGAAACACAAAAACTCTCAAGTAAAAAGCAGCTATTTGGGATTTACAACAAAACCACAGATCACCTGCATGTGGACAAACCTGCAGCTCTGGCATCAGAGTCTGGGGGTAGACTTGTGTGCTCTCCCAGTAGCCCAAGTCCTCCCATCACCAACACCACTGTGTCCAACCTCTGCTCCAGCTCTGTTGTGCGCTGCTGCAATCCGGCCTGAGCGGCACCAACAATAGATAAAGAGAGAGGCAGATGATGAAGACAACAATTTAAGAGCACAGTTCAAATCTAGAGGATAAACTTATCTCAATGTATCACCTGCAGGGCAGCCACTTCTTCTCTCAAAGTCATGGTTTCAGCAGTGAGAACATCAATAAGCCCTCGCTGCTCTTTCAACTCTTCCTCCAGTCTTCTTTTGTCCTCAGCCTCTCTCTGAGCTTCAGCTTCCCGCTAACACAAAGCAGGAGGACAACAAATTAACTTAAAAAGTTGGCGATGTCAGATTAAATTCAGAACAAAAAGATATCTAAACAGCCATTCCTGCAACAATCCCAGTAGCATGACTGTTATATAACAAATCTCTCTACTATAGCACGGTTGCCAGGACAACTTGATCTCATCATATCATAAGAAGTCATTAGAATATTACATTTTCTGCTAAGTGTAGTACCAAAGTTTGGATTTTTTAATTCCACAGGTTAACTCAGAAGGAATGGCTAGTCAACAGTACCTGTTTGAGGAGGTGTACTAAACGGCCAATTGTGGAGACCAGGGCAACAGAGAAACCTGTGAGGCCTTGTGTTCGGTGCTGTTTTGAACTCTGTGATGATGCTATTGCTGTGTCGGGACTCAGAGTGTCTAAGTCTGCCTCCACCTGCCCCAGCATGGCCTGCAGCAGGCCCAGACTAGACTGATCCCCACTAAGAGAGGCAACAGATGAACCATCCAAACTATGAGGAACGCCCTTCCTCAGCCCGTTGGTGCGATTGCTGAGCCTTCCTGAGAAACAGAAAAACACATTTTCTGATATAGCAGCAGTGTCACATTGAGTAATTTATTTAAGAGAAAACCAGTGCCTTTGCAGACATTACCTGACTGACTGAGTGGAAATTCAGGATTCAGAACCTGAGAAACCAGGCCAGAAGTTTCTTCCTCGCCTTCCTCTGACTGACTCGGTTTGGACCGAACACGGCTAACGGCCACAGTGGCGTTCAGAGCTGAAACAAGATTGGATGCGTTTACATGCAGACCTCTAATGTCTCACCTAAGAGAACACAGCTCACTGTAATATAATGAGATCCTTTAATACAACTTGCCCGTTTGATCTGGTGCTCTTCCTGATGTGCAGGGGGTCACAGGGATGTCATCACTGTTTCCTTGGTGATTGTTCAGATGATTGCCTTTTTGTTGCTGTGTCACTCTACTTCGAGAGTGCGTCTTCATTTTTCGTACATTGGCCCTGCAAATAAAAAGATGATGACCCATCTAGTAGTGATAACAGCAACTCTTCGAGTGGTAGTGGGTTTTGCAGGAATTGATACCTTCGGATTACATCATTCTCTGAACTGCAGGATGGATCAGCATCCTCCTCTCTGTGGTATTCCTTTGAAACCTCTAGTTCATTAAGAGCCTGAATGCAAAGTACATTACTTTCACCAATAATACATGCAGAAGAAATTATATTA
>JBBBVU010000019.1:12395040-12420191 GCA_037177055.1 Atherinosoma microstoma
AAACCTCTAGTTCATTAAGAGCCTGAATGCAAAGTACATTACTTTCACCAATAATACATGCAGAAGAAATTATATTATGATTACTCTTTAAATATCTCACACACAAAATATACTCTTAGGATGATTGTTAAAGTCTCACTATCTCACACCTCTTGATCCATCATAGACTGGCTGAGGAGAGACAGGTGAGTTGGAGGATCTGGTCTTTGGAGAACAGGCAGTTCTGAGTCAGAATCACAATTTGGAGCCATGGTCACACTGGGATGCCCTGTGGAAATAGACATATAGAGCTACAGTATCTATACAACCACATCTCCGACAATGGAAATAACTAATCTTCTGAAGTGTCTTTGTAATATTAATGTGCGAATGACACCGGACTATCTATCAAACAATAAAACTTGTTGAATTACCTGTGTGTCTCCGCGGAGCATCTCCAAACAGGTCTTTAACAACAGCCATGGCTCTGTCAGAACGGGCCAACACATCCTGCAGCAGCAGCTGATCAGAGAAAACCTGCAGCAACACACCACCATGCGAGAGAAGTGTGTTTAACTTAGTGTACAGTAAACACACACAAACAAAAAAGTACAAACCAATTATCCCACACACCTCCCTAATTATGCTGAGGCTGGCCTGATCCAGGGGCGCAGGGCTCCCAGCATGTCTGAGCTGTCGTTTCAGTGCTTTCTCCTTCAGCTCCCACTGAGCTGCAGCTTTGTTATGAGACTTGTGAATCTCATGCCGATAACTCTGAGATAAACAACAATCATACAGTTATGAATGGGATGGAAAGAAGATCATATATCTTAACGCTTCCAGATTTCATTTCTTTATTCTGAATTATATGCCATAATAATGCACAGCATTAGATTATCTATTACAGATAACTTTTCATGTAAATAAATCACACTATTCGAGTAACATTAGCACAACAAGCACACCATTAAAGACCTTACCAGCTCTGCAGGTGTTAACTTGTGCACAGACAGGTCGGTGACAGTGTTCTGAAACCAAAAGCTCAGTGGTTAGATTTGACCATAAAAACAAAACATGAAATGTGAATTACTTTTGTTAGCTTAATAATTTATTGTATGGTTTGAATGGTTTAGTAAGTAAAAATTGCTGACCCTATGGTCAGATGCCACTGGCAGACTGACAGTATATATCTTTTCTATATGAATAACTGGTAAACATTAGACTCATTTTTGTTGTATTTTATCAAGCGCAACATCTGTCAGTACTCACCACCCAGTCTCTTTTAGGACACGTTGCCTTTTTTGGGCGAACAGGCCTTTTTCCTTTGCTTTGTTGTTGTGTACGCCCCACTCTCACAAACGACATCTGCTCACAGTAATTACAGTAATTTACTATTAGTCACGATGAGTCTTTGCATAGAAACAGAAAACATTGCTAGATAACGATTTGAATGCCATGCTAAGCTAGCTGCTGTGGACCCTCACTAATTTTTAAATCAATTCGGGATGGTTTAGCTTCTTTTTAGCAACGACATTGTTAAAAACGGAAGAAAAGACACTTACATTTTACAAGGTGGAGCCACGGTGAGCATAAAAAGTGGTTTACTGCTATATTTGCAGCCACTTTAAGGCTAAACTGGTTGACTGGTCTCAAAAACTTATTCAGTTTGTTGTATGACAGTTTTTCTTTTTTCAACAGTTGCGCGCCACTTCCTGTCCTGTTGCCACGGATACCGCTTCACAGTATAGCATGATGGGAAATGAAGTTATTCGAGGTTTTGCAGCTACTTGGTTGCTTTACTGCCTTCTTATGGGTTTACCTACTGCTATGAATTCTGATGAAAAGACCAGTTATTACAAATTAATGAAAAGCATAGACTTTAGTTCTTGTCCCCGTTCACCGTTCAAAATTGCCCAAATAAGTGTTGTGCTCTCCATGTTATAAATTTTAAGCTATTTTCCCATGAATAAATGAATAGATAAACAAAAACAAAAATAAATAAATACATAAATAAGAACTTGCTAGTGATCTCATTCAATCTAATTGTTTTGCAAGGTGTATGCAGCGGTGTAAAACTCAGTATAACCACTAGATGGCAGTGTCACTATACGTTTGTCAATGAGCTGAAGAGAAGTCGCTGAAGGCAAAAAACTTCCACTTTTACATTTGTACTAAAATTGTTCTTATATAATAAATTCATATAGGCCTATATAGCCTATAAATAAAAAGCCCTTTACAAACTACACGATTACATGCAGACATCTGTCTTACAAAACAGCTGCTATAGAAAGGTAATTGTAAATAGTTCACAAACACTAAATGTGACTTTGGTATTTCACTGAGACAATTAGAGCGGTTGATCTCTTTAAATATAGCTTCTTTTTTTTTTTACTATTTTTTTATGGATAATTATGGTTTCCATTCTGAGTAACAATGTAGAAAATGTTTCAACAGGTGACTAGGAACTAGTGTAGTTTCACAAAATCCTAAAGTGGTTTGTGAAGCAGCTCTCACCTAAACAGAGGAATTTTCTCAGTAAAAACTGCTCAAATCTTAATTGAACCTTTAGGGCAACCTCTCCAAGCAAATAAAATATTACGGGAAAAGCTGCTTGAAGCCACCAATAGTTTCTGTCCGGAAATAACATAATTTCTTCAGAATCAAAAGACTCCAGTAGCTGCAACATAGCATCATATTATCACTTGTGTAAAATGATACTTTTCTGGAGCATATTTTATCCATTTTGCCGAGTTTTAATTTCTAGAAGTGAATTAATGTCCTTAATAACCGTCCTTCTTTTATTCAAGTGGTTTATTTGAAAGGGTTAAAGAGGAAGTTATCAAATACTCACTTTACCTTGGTACTGCTCATTCCTCAGTGCATCACTGTGTTACAGTAAGGTGTGTATTTGCATCTTCTACACGCCCCCCTCTCTCTCTCTCTCTCTCTCTCTCTGGTACAAACTTGGACACACTCTGCGATCTGCAGTTTAATCGGGCCACAGCGACCCACACTTTGGCCCTCTGACTTCTGGCGCTCAACAATGCAGATCACGCCACGAAAGTTTGAAACTTTACGCACGGGGCTGGCGGTAAGAGGGGTCAGGAGTGACAGCAGCTGTGCGCCCATGGATCAGGCTACTGTTGGTTACTCTGCATCTCCAAGGAAAGTCATTTGAAGAATTGGAGGAACGGTCACTGCTGGAGTGCAAAAGGAAATCCATTAGTCTCTCCGTACTGGATTAACCAGAGCTCTGATGATTTACAAAGTTGGAATATCAGTTAAGCTTTGGTACATTTCATTTCTATGACAATTTTACTTTTATTAGCATCAACTTTTGTGTTTTGTGAGAAACCAGGATAATCCCCTACATTACGGAGTCACTTTTGGAGAAGTTGGATCTATATTACGCACGGGGTTTTTTCTAACAGATGACAGCCTCTAAGTGGTCTGCGGCTCCCTCATTTCTTTCCCTCAGCCCACTTTACCGCACCGACCAACTGGATCATCAGCCGCCTCACCAGGTTCGACGCGGGGAGTAAAAAGAAAAAAAGTCTCCCTGTGTTTGTTTTTTTCAGCGCGTCGGCGTGCAGCCCACAATGTGGGGAGGAGGTTTCCCGATATCTGTCAGCGTAATTGTGACTTTGCTCCTGGTCATTATCGACGTAAAAGCCAGCGGGGAGTTCTGCCACGGCTGGCACGACTCCCAGGGCGCCTGGAAAGAAGGGTTCCAGTGCCCGGAGAAGATCGACACAGAGGATGCGATCATCTGCTGCGGTAAATGTGAGCTACGCTTCTGCTGCTCCAGAACGGACGGGCGGCTGGATCAGGGGAGCTGCGAGAACGATAAGCAGACACAGGAGCCCGGGACAGAAAACAAAGAGAACAAAGACTCCCGTGCAGGTAATGGTCATGAGTGATAATAAACACAAACATCCCTTTTTATGCAAACATGGTAGTACAAACAGAGCTATTAGAGGGCAATTAGATGTTTGGGGAAAGGCACAGTTCAAGCTCAAAGTTTCATTTATGTCAGAAAAAGCTTGACTGTCTGACCTGTTGCTTATAAAAAAAATGTGCAGTTTTAGCAGATCTTTTTGTGTTTTTAATGGGTTGATGACTAAAATAGACTATTATAAGCCAACTTTAAAGGCTATAGGTGCACATTCACAAGATGTCTGGTAAATTTGAAATATGACCTATGTGAAGCTTTAGTTTCCTCTCATTAACCCAGCAGATTCCCAGTACACCCAGTCAGTGGGCTCATCTGCTGCCTGTCCCACTTGGCAACGACAGCTGCTCAGGAGACAGCAGACTCCCCCCCCAAAAAAAACCAGTTAACTGCACTCACAAATGGCAAACTGTGCAATGCTGCTGCACTTTATAAATAGCTGTGTTTGTTCTGTAACAGCACAAGAGAGTTCCAGGCTCAGATCACGCTGTCCCCACGGGGATCAAATTTGGACTTGACCAGATCTTGGACAGTGGCTCACTATGGGTGCTGACAGCCCTGTTCATAAAGCACTCAAATCATGTTATGTGTCATTTCCTACCAGGTTCCTGTACAACAGAACTCCCCCTCACCTCCTGCTACCTCTCTGGTGTCAGTGGGCTTTTAAGAGATTTACAGTCAGAGTTGCTTCCAATAACACACACATGTATCTAAACTACATTACAGAGAGGTATTATTACCTCAACCAAAGGCAAAAACCCATATTTTCCAGTTTATATAGTGGATTAGGTGACAACACTTCTTTCCCCACTCTGGCCCCTCTTTCATCATTGCTTACATTCCCATAAGTTAATCTGCCAGAAAGTTTCTTGGAGCTGTTTCATATCTTGAGAAAAAGACAATGAGAATATAATGAAGTAAACAATGGACACAAGAGGAAAGTGTAACACAGGCTTATTTGATTTTTTTTTTTCTTGGAGGATATTATGCCCTCTTTGGTCTTGTAGCTTCATTGTTATCTTTCATTTCCTACCATCATACCTTATCACTGCAGGAAGAAGTATATACATTCCACTCAGTGGCCTCCAGCCAAAATAACCTAAAGAAAAGCTGCTTTTTTCTCACTAAGAACAGAGGAAGTGTATTCTTTTTTTTCTGTGTAAAGCCCAGTTTGCTTTGTGCATTTTACACATTTTTCATACGCTACAGCCTATTCATCATTTAAGAAAGATACACACTACTGTGTCAGAAAATAACGGGCAGGAAATTATTAATGTGCTCAACATGAGGGAACATGTGGTATTTAGGAACAGGAGAATGCCCGTGGGATAGCCTGAGGAGACAGAGGGAGTCCAGCCAGCTAGCCAACCACAAAGGCTCTGCCCAAAACAAGAGCTTAAGAGTGGGGGCTGCTGTTACTGCAGCATGGCTGCCACAGCTCAGCTGCAAGCAACAGGTGTGGACGAATGACAGGGAACAATAGAAGGGCTTCGACTGCCATGCGCACAAAAAGCAAATCTCTGTGCTCACTCAAGCAAAAGTGGTAGAAATTTTTTTTTGGGCAAATGGAATTCGATCATTTGCTGAATTAGACTTGATAAAGGAAGGATGAACATGCATCTTCATGATCAGTGGTTTACTCATAAACTGTACTTATAATGTTGAAGTATTTCTTCTTTACACTTCCAGTTAAGATTACTGTTGTTCTTCAGATGTCTGTGACTTGTGGGCAGTTCCACTCAAGAGACAACTCCACCAGAGGGTTTAAACCAATAATTGTCTTCAGGGCAAAAGGATAGAATCGTCTCATATTTTACAGTAGGGTTAAAAA
This sequence comes from Atherinosoma microstoma, assembly GCA_037177055.1. NCBI lineage: Eukaryota > Metazoa > Chordata > Actinopteri > Atheriniformes > Atherinidae > Atherinosoma > Atherinosoma microstoma. The sequence continues at coordinate 12,400,803 of JBBBVU010000019.1, forward strand.
GTTAAAGTTTGCGAAGCACAAGATCATTTTAAAACAACTTTATGAGGGGTTCTGCATAGGTGGATTCTTATTGATGCTCTCTAGTTTATCAATTACCTTCTAACCTTCTAGATAAAAACAACAGGACGGATTATAGTTCAAACTAACTTGGTTTGAAACAGCATCATCAGTAAAGCGCTGCAGTACTTAGAAGTACATTTGGAAATTTATACTAGTGTGCAGTTAGATTGTGAAGGTCTAAATCTGTGATTGTTCAATCTAGAGTCTAAGTTGGACCTTTTTCTTCTCCATCAGTGACTTACTGTACAGTTTTGGAGAGAAAGTAGGGGTGAAGTAAGACAAGAAGTGAGTTTGTTTTGGGTTTTTTTGCAGTTCAGAAAAAAAGGGAGTGGAGGCATGTTGGAGATGCTGGGATCATGGCCATATAAGTGCAAGAAAAGAAGGCAGCAAAAGACTCCCAGGGACATTTCTTCTCATGTAACCTATATGCGTCGCCATAAAGTCTCTGTTAAAACCCGTTTACTGTTTGATCTGAAGTCGATATCGCTTCTTGTCCAGAGGAAATGGGTCAAGGTCCTGATTTGTTTCATGTCTCCGCGTCTCAGCCTCCTCTGCGGCCGGCGTGTTGTCATGACGTCTTTACTCCCTATACTAAAGAGTGACCTGCAGCTCTTAACAGGTTTCGTGCAGTAATCCTCTTAATACCCGGCGACTTTGGATGAGCATTTTCGAAAAAGTCATATGGATGTATTTCAAAGAGTTCAGAGACAAAAGGAAACAGGAGCCAGGTGCCACCTTTCTCTTACTGGCAGAAAGTCCCACTTCATGACAACATGGGTACATTCAAAGTGGAAAATAACTACACCCTGCGGGAACAATAATACTCAACAAATCACTTGTAAAGTGACATGGTCGTTATTGTGTTTGGAAGGTGTTTCTGTGCGCGAGAACGGGAATGAATGGTTTAGGGAAACACCTCAAGCGTGATCTCATTTGAAAATGTTTCTCTGTGTTTTTACTATTTGCCGAAAAAGGTCCAGTGAGAAAAATTGGAAGGGAAAGTTATTGTTGATCCCATTTCAAAGTTGTTGCTGGAGCGCCTCCTGCTCACTTAACACATTTACATTCGGAAACCAAGGGCTTTCACATATAAAAATGTCAAAACTTTACATGTTCAATAACACCACTGATGCTTGACCCAGCAAAGCCGACTCTGATTGGTGTAAATGGGAGTTGCAGAAGTGTTTCAAGTATGATTTGCTGTTTCAAACGAAAAGAAGGAAAAGGTCAGTGAGAAGGAACTGGCTTTGTTTCTGATTTACAGGGCTGAATAAACTCCCATTCTGCTACATTAAATCAGTCCACTTTAATACCTTTCTTTAAGTAGATGCCAAGCGCCACAGTTCAGCTAGAGTAACTTATTTTCAAAGGCTTAGTCATAAATAGCTGAAGAAAAAGAGGGGTCACAAATATCTGCTGGCAGCCAGGCTTGAGAATGTCACCCATTCCAACACGGGGTCGAGGAGACTGGGGACACAGCAGGGTCCGGAGGATTAAAACAGATCAAAACAAAGTTAATAACCGCTAATGAGAGCCTGCGACTCCCTGGGGATCCACTCCTGTTCACCTTTTCTTCCACTCAAGTCAAAACACTTCTCTTGTTCAGTCTTTTGTCTTTCACCAAATCCACTCACATATAAGAGATCCTGTGCCAGAGAGGCTGAACACATGGAGATGCTGACATTATTTAGGGTACAAGTTTTGATGGTAATTTTATAACTCACTGTTATGAGTAAAAAAAGAAGATTTAACTGTGTTTTAATGCTTTCTTTCTAGTGCCCATCTATGTGCCGTTCCTGATTGTGGGTTCCGTGTTCGTAGCCTTCATCCTGGTGGGTTCTGTGGTCGCCGTGTGTTGCTGCCGCTGCCTCCGACCCAAGCAGGAACTGTCATCAACAGGTGCCACAGGAGGCGGGGCCACTGGTGGGCGCCTCTTGGAAACCATCCCCATGATGGCTAACACCTCCAGGGGTTCCTCGTCACGACAATCCAGCACAGCCACTTCGTCCAGCTCCTCTGCGCCGCCCACGGCCCCCCGCACCGCCCCACCTCCTATGATGCGGGCTCAGGCCTCCTGCTGCCTGCCACCCGATGCCAGTGTCTTCGTCAACATGCCCACTAACTTCTCCGTTCTCAACTGCCAGCAAGCAACACAAATCATGTCTCACCAGGGACAGTTCTTACACCCACAGTACATCGGCTATGCCCACCCAGTGTCCCCTACCCCAACTTTTTTGGACTCCACTCAGGGAGGATACAGACCCCTCCAATCCCCCTGCCCTCCTCCCACCGGTGGGTCTAGTGTCACTAGTGACCAGAAATACCCTCCTGTGACAGTGTGATGAGGGGCCAGCCTGCAGACCACTCTACCACTTTGTTGCAAACTTGTGAAGTTTAACCCATGAGGGCTGCAGAAGAGACATTTGGGCACACTGTCAGAGTGGAGGGAAGAAAAAAATAGGAGGGCAGACTCACATGAAGCTGTTTCTGGTAGCGGGGCCTGTCCTGCTATTGTGTGTGATGTCTGTTTAGTGTCTCATATGATCTCTTGGTGAGTCACACTGAGCCAAGCTCAGCCTATGATGGGTTAAGATGCATGCAAAGACATAACTGCAAGTTGGAGGGTTACACAGCCAAGATGGTAACGATGCAGATTTCAGTGCTGTCTGCAGCTCAAATAATGACTGTTTGTGTTTGCATGGATACGGATGTGATTTGTTAAAAAAAGAAAAAAAAAAGAAAAAGAGATTAACTGGCTTATATGTACAGGAATGAGTGATGACTGGATGATTCATAGCAGTAAATTGTATGAAAAATGGATATTCAAGCAAATAGAATATGACCACACGCTGTGTTTATGCCATGTGCACATCTGTGCTTGTGAATGACTGTGGCTGGTTTACACAAAATGGTAAATTTTGTTTGTGTTGAAAGAATGAGGAAAGAAAGCATGTGGATAGACATTAGTACTGTATGTGTGAGAGAGAATGAGGGAGAGTGTGAACTGTGGAGAGATGTGGTCTCATGAGTAACTGTGAGTGAACTGTGTGTAATGGGAAATGCAGGTGGTGTGATGTGAAAGGCAGTTGCAATCTCCCAGTAGGCCATTTAAACTCTAATGAAGTGAACACAGGACACAGACTGTGACGCTCCACCCAACTTATACAAGCCCCTCTCCTGCCACACAGAAAGGAAAAAAAACAAATACCCTTAACAGCCCCGAGCGGAAATACACTCGCAGACCCCTGAATATGATAATATTCACACGAAGCTGGTGGTTAATGTTGCTTGGACGTGAGAGTGTGTGACACAGAGGGGAGGCAGCTCTTTGGAGATTACGGAGTTAATTATACGGCAAAAACTCTGCCAGCCACCTCCCTCAGATCTCTCTTGTGAGAAGTGTGTATTTAACACTGGCACAGTTCAGCGCATTAACACCAGCAGCTCTGAGTCATTTTCCATTTACAAAAGGTACAGAAGTGGCAGTTATTGGCTTATCAAACAAAAAAAAGAAGAAGAAAAAAAGTCGGTCACTGATAACCGAGGAACACGTAGTAAGAAGAATATATCGCTTTTCTGTGCGCGCAGCCTGACACGTCCTTAAATACTAAAACCGGTATGTTTCTGCACTTCTTCTGTACTTCAAGCACAATGTCTGTATGATACAGTGGGCAGCTTGTGTGAGGGAAAAAAAAAAAAAAAAAAAAAGAGCATATGTTGGATTAATTTTAAATTGAATGTGTTTTCTCGCTCTAAAATACCAAGATGCAGAAGAAATGTTTTTCATATGAATTTTAAAAATAAATATTTCAAAACTAATTGTGCTGAAAGTTTCTTTGAGCATTTTGTCATCTTGCATAGGAACACATTGAGCAATGGTTTGTGCTTTAAAAAAGCAACAAGGTATGAGTGCCACTCAAATGCAGACACAAAATTTGAAAAAAGAAAAAACAACTTGATGAATGGGTCGCCTTAATCCCTTTGAAACACCTTCACAAAGAGACACATACTTAAGCTATCAGACACATTATACACATTCACAGACTGGTTTACCTCCCACAGAGAACATGGCAAATACCTGTAGAGAACAATGGACAGTTTAAAACTGTAAAACTACAGTAATGTGGAAAGCGGAGCAGGCCACTGGATTCACCGGGGGAGGAGTTGAAAAGCATAAATGGCTCTCTGGCTCCTGCTGGAGCTGTGGCCCGATGGATTCTCCATACTGCAGCAGCTGTAGTTGGTTTGGGCTGGGCCGCGTCCAGGAAAGTGGGTGGGAAAGGGATCTTCAATTGAGGAGGAATAATCTCCTAATGGTCTGTCTACACTGACTCTCCTGAGCTTACAGAGGGGGCGTGGGAGAGGTTCAATTCTGTCCATATATAAAATCATACGCAGATCATGTCAAATCATCTCGCTCTATATATTTTTTTCCCCCTTTTTCTCTTCTCAGCATGAAATGTAAAGCAACCTTCTCCAGCTTCCCCGGAGCTACAGTTGAACCCAAATCTTCCTGTTTGCCTACATGAGCACTTAGCCAACAGTCAAAACACAAAGAGATTTAGTCAGGCCATGGATTGATTAGATTTAATGATTACGACTCAAATGGACAACCCCGCCACCCTCTCCCAACCCTTCAGTCTTGCATTCCTGAACCAGAGTGTCCTCAACACGGAGCACACGGACAATGGACTCTACATTCGAACAAATCCCAGAGCCAGAGAAACACATGATTCATGCGAGTGTTTCAATCAAATCCCCTCCGTTTGGATGCCTGCTAGGAGCAGTTCAAGTAAAATATTCTCTCTAAAACATGTCTCCACACATGAGTACAAAAACAGATTTGAATGAAAAGGAAAAAAATATATAAATGTATACATGTTAATGTCCACTTTAATAAAAAAAAAGAAAGAAAAAGTCCAATACAGAGCAGATATCCAACGGAACTGTGGGAGCTGAAGTAATAATGCCAGTTATGCTGCTTCTACATCATCTGATGACGCTAGATGACATCATCATGAATCACAGGAAAATATAATATTAAAAAAAAGAATTAAAACTGTTGAGACAGGAGATGTACTGCGGACAAAGAGATATGGAAGCTGCAGAGCCGCTATGAGATGCAGAGATAAGGAAGAGTTGAAGGGTGAGATAAGCGAGAAGAGGTCCCAGTTGGGGTAGGAGGAGCTGCAGCAGGGTGGTGGTCTAGTTTGGGGACCTGCATCTCTGCGGTGTCTGGCAGTGGCAAGAGGGCCTGTAGCTGTGATGCAGAACTCCAGCCGGTCCTTGGTCTACACTTCCCTCCTACCCTTTTCCCAAGGAATCCAACCTGCGCCTGGATGTGTGCGAGTGTGTGTGCGTGTTTATTTGGACATCCTCTTCTCTGACGGCATGTGATGATAGATGACACGAACCCTCCTCGTGAGAGGTAGATGAGAGGTAACCTTGGAAGCAAACACATGTGGACAGACACACACATGCACACAAACACAGGAGCGCCGAATGCGTGCAGACATACATGCACAGGCAGATACAGACGCACTGCAACGCGCACACACACGCGCACACACACATACATTGACACACAGTGGCGTGAAGCAAACCCAGTCTGAGCGGTATACAGATACGAGTAGCAGTCTCTGAGTTTGACTTGGCATGTCTGTACGTGGATATGATCGCTCATGCCAGTGCAGCTTTTTGTGAGTTTCATTGTTTGTTCAGTATTTGGCCTGGTCCCTTCTCCCAACTCTGTCCTCCACGCGCCAACGACGGCCTCCACACCCGACCGTGACCCTCCCCTGCCCCCCACCCCAGCTTGGGGATAGGTCATTGTTCCAGTAAGGCCACAGCAGGGGTTGGTCACCCGATTTGAGGGTGCCACTTAAGTCTGTTTCCGCTGTCACCTTGACAACCTTTGTTATAGTGAGCTAAAGCCTTGATCGGAGTGGGTCTAGAGGCTGGGGCGCTGGCGGGTGGTATCGTAGGAGCGAACTACCTGGGACTGAGACACCACGCCGTGCTCCTCCTGAGAGAAGGCATAGCCATCTGCAGAGAGACACAGGGGGATAAATCTCAAATGATCAATTCATGTGTGAGAATACATTTTTAAATAATATTGCTGCTTTTAAAAAAGGTAGATGTTGGTTTTTACAATTGTTCTTGTTTATTTTACAGCTTTTCCCTCCTTTTAATTAGAGTTAAACTGGAGAAAGACGCGCTAAAATTACTGGGTTTTCCCCTCATGGCTTTCCCAAGCTGTTACGTGACACACACATTATACAATTGGATAACGTCATAGCAGATCTTTAATAAGGACACTTACGTGACACAGTCTGCTGCACCGAGTTTGAGCGTCCTACACTTGAAGGTGTTTTCCTAAAGACTCTTGTCAGTAGATGGGCCCGTTCGTTTAGACTGCAAAAAGAAGAAAAGCAGCAAAGTTACTCCAAAGCTTCAGACCACTCAGTACTATTCTATGCTACTCTATTCTATCCTCAGTTCTGGTTAATAGAGACTATAACTCACGCAACTACACAGCACCAGTACTAGCAACTGTGACGAATCTTTTATTCAGTGTGAACATTTTTTTTAGTATCTTTGATATTAATATTTCAGTTGAAACAGGTGTAGGGTGGAAATGCAAAAGTCTTCCTGAGCAACATACTGCAGAATACCAAACAAAATAAGTTTCTCCTTCTGGGATCAACATGAAAACAAACTGATTAACAAGCTAAATTCTGAGGAAATTAAGGACCATAAGGGGTGGTTTTGATATCAATTGCTTTTGACATTCAATTCAGTCAAACAGTAAGTCATACACTGCCTGCAGGCTAACAGGCCATCCACAGTAAACTAGTCCTCACCCCTTGGCCACTCCTCTCCTCTCCTCATAACTCCCCCCTTTCCAAGAAGAAGAGTGGGTCCTCTGTTCTGAGACCACACGCCGTCACGGCTCCTCTCCTCCCGTGACCAAATATAACTAAACTCTTTCTACATATTCCACACAAATGTATGCATGGTTATTACATTTGTGAATTTCCCTCCCGTCTCATCGTCATAATATAAAGTATATAAAGTATATGTATTGGATGCAAACTTGAGGACACAGACTTCTAGATCAGGACTGGCTGAAAGAATATATATATATATTCTGCACCGTTACCTGCCAATGTAGACTTGAACTGATTGGTTTTCCCCAGAACTTATTTTATTCTGCAGTGATAATGATCAGTGGTATACTTATGAACTTCAGCCAGCATTCCCAAGGCTAACATTTGGAACAAGCACTTCTAAATAAACATGACTCTTGGAAATCTTCCGAGTTTTTGCAAAGAAAAGAGAAAAATGGGGAGCTCTTAAGTTTTTTCGAGAAGTCTTTGACCAAAAAAATAATGTCTGTTAAATAGATGACGGCACTGAGTGAATGATAAAAGATGAAATGGCAGCTGGACAAATACATGAACAGCTTGTGCACTGCTACGATCCAAGCTGTCCTTTCTCCAACTCTGATGTCTCTCCCTGATTACCTGCTGATTCAAAAAGAGCCCAAGGATGTGCTCCTTTTGAACTCTTCCTTTGGGACAACCCCATACTGTACCTTTCACCCATTCCCATACCTACATAAAGAGGAACTGCAAACACAGATGTGCTCTTTTTCATTTTGCTCCACTGACTCTCTGCCCACCCTTACTTTCCATATCTGATTCGAAATGGAGAGGATGCAAGGATCTGGGGCCTCATGTACTAACGCTTAATACGCATCAAAATGTTCCGTACGCCATGGTCCACACACACGTCGGGATGTACAAACACACACACTCTTGTCATTTGATAGTGATAGACTACAAAGTACCGAAACTATCTGTTACGCGGTTCAGAAGCCAATAGAGTTTAAACCACATCTGTTTCATATTTTGTTAAATTCTTTTTCTTTTTCGACGTTTCTAGTGTGTTTCTCATTGTTATTTGGGTTAAAGGTAAAAAAATGCAATTCATTTATCCTATTTGCATATTTATCAATGGGAGGAGATGAGGTGGTCCCGGAGTTGCACTCAATTGTAAGTCAGTTGGGATGTAACAAGGAAAGATAGAACAATCATTTGCACAGATTCATACGTCGGAATATTTTTGGGCGCTCTTTGGTTCCAGTTTTGGTTGTACGTCATCTTTCAGTATAAAAGCTACGCAATTCTTTGTACATGAGGCCCTGGGTCTTTGCGTCAATGGGTGTAAACATTGGTTTCAATGAAGGATGGGGTCTTGGGTGAGGGTGAAGAGGAGCACTTTTAACCCACTCATCTCTCCCCAATTTGAAACATACCTCAAGCTTCCTCAGCTCATCTCAAGCAGCTCTAGTCACAGTCTTCTATACACTACTCAATTTTAAAGGATTACACTTTTTTTTTGTGTTATATTTACTGGCAAAAAGCTGGGTAATTAATATGAAGATGCTTTATTTAATCATTACTCATATCAACTATGTTTGTTAAAAATCAACGTGACACTGTGGTAATTTTAAACTATCTACATGCCATTTTGGAGTTGATCATTTGTTTTTTTTTATTAAAAGGAAAATTGGGTTTGAAAATTGGAACCTATATTTTTTTAACATAGAAACTGATTTTACGTAAACTTAAGTGAACTGAACAATAAATTACTGTCCTTAAAATATTTAGGACAAGAAAAAATAAATAACTAGACTATGTAACTACACAGGGCACTTCTAGTATTTGCCCATATTTTCCCAACAGCAACCGGTGCATTTTGTTCTAACACGACTCCACAAACACCACACACAAGGCTAAGTCACAGTCTGAGGAGCTATAGCCAAACAGTAAACACACCAGGTCTGTACAGCAGTTCAAATGGGTCCACCTATAAAGAAATCCAGAGGAATGGTAAAAATTGAAGACCATAAAGGGGAAAAAAAAAATGCAAATGAAAACTTAAGATTAGATTAAAAGATAAAAAGGAGAGAAATGTGAACTCAGATCAAGAAAACCAAGCACATGCTACTAAAAAGTAGTTTGCAGTGTGTCACACAGGTGATTAAAGGTCAGAGTTCACACAGTGGAGTAGTGCAAACTCAGAAACTACCTCTGCAGAGCAGTTCTGGCTCTATGGGACCTCCACCTTGCTTTCAGCCCTGTGGACAGTTCCACAGGGGATGCAAAAAATACCGGTAATTAATTTTCCGTTTAAGTAAAGGTTAAACAAATTATCACTAAAGTGGTCGGAAGTATATCTACTACAAATTAAACCTATATTAAGCAAATGGGTAGGAGCAATCTGATGTACAGATAAAGAAAAACTGCAACAGAAGAAAAAAAAGGTGCATTAATAGTGATGCCACTGAAAATGAATGTGAATTTTGGTGAGAACCCCTGATGCTTTGGAGGTTTTACATACCTGCGGCCACTGGAATCCCGAAGCACCGGTGCTCCTGGATCAACGGCCCGCGCCTCCAACTCCTGCACCTCCTCTAGCAGAGACTTCCTCACAGTACGACGTGTACTGCAGGATAGAAATAAGCTCATCAGACTCATGACGGAAAGTCTGAGTGCTTCAATTTGCAGACACATGCGATTCATAAAATGAAGTGTACGTAAGCGTTGAAATAGACCCAATATGGGTTATGTAAACCATTCAGCTAAGTTAAACAGTCTCTGTATGGATTTCCAATGTATTTATGTTAAATGTGTTCTACTTACACTGTCCAAGCAAAATCTTTGAGTAAACACGCAGTAGGCACCAGGATCAGGCCTAGCCAGAAGTGCCAACACTGCATCACCCTTCCAGCCTGCAATGACAACATACAGACTCCATTTGTTTTTGCTAGTGCATTAATTCAGGTTGAAGATTAAGTTTTCTGTCGACAAACAAGCACAAATTGACTAGCACTGTGGTGGAGGCAAAGGGAAAAAAAGTGTCAAAGGGCAGTGGAAGTCATACAGAGCACAAGGAGTGGAAGTTAACCAAAGTTGAACACTTCGAATCTCAGCCAAACATATTTTACAGCTTTCTCACAGCCTGCATCTACACCACAAACTGGATTAAACGCAGCATTCCCACAAGTGAAATAGCACTTCTGTGAACTGAATGATAAAAAAGCCAGTGAGTAACCACAGATCGCCCCCCTCCTACCTGTCTCTGCAGTCCAGCTGCAAGCCAGCTCATTGACCTACGACCCCATTCTCTGTCTGTCTCCCAAGATTAATCATGCGTCTAACCACTGTCTCAGTTTGTCAGGCTGTCTCTCTCTGCTTCTTACTCCCACACATCTTTCTCCAGTGATTCCCTTCAATCTCACTCTTTCACAACTTTCTTTCATCATTAATGACCGTTGCCTCTGTTGCTTGTCTTCACCTGCTTCTGATAATCCCCAAGTTTTCTCCTGCTTCCCCAACATCCCCCATTTGGCTAACTGCAAGAGCTTTGTGGTCTTTCTTTCACAAGCCTAATTCTTGGTGTCGGAGTACAAATATTGAAGTTAATAGCACCATGGAGTCTACCAATTCATTGCCCATATCATGTGTTTCCTGTGTCCTGTGTTTTAAAACAGGGATAAAGAGATCATTTGACACAGAGAAGAGAAGGTAACAGGGGAAAACGAGTCGGGCAGCCTCTGAAAAATATCTGTGTCTGTTACAAAACACCCACACAGAGGCACACGATTCACTTTTGCAACACTGGAAATATGACATGTCACATGCTGAGGATGGAAGATGCAGAGGATAAAATGATTTTCTGTATTTTGTTGAAGCGATAGAATCAGACTATTAAGTCTACAGCACTTTATAATCATCACGGTTATTCTGAGCGGAACTATACAGCTCTCTTCCATCCTGTGTCCCCCCTGGACAGATGGAAATATAGATAGCAGGAGCAGGGGAAATAAGAGAGGTAATGGGGTAGTTTTGGGGGGGGGGGGTAATTGAGTGTCTCTGACCATTCTCCAGTTAGACAGAGCAGCTGCAGAGATATTTGACCGCATTCCTGATTTCTGACACAAATTGAATTAATGGGCTGAAGGGAGTTGAGATGGCCCGATTCCTTCCCCTACCCACTCATGGGGGCACCTCATCCCACCCCAGCCTTCATCTTCAAACTCTTAGAATGATTTTCCGAATCATTGGGTCCAACAAACAAACAAACAAACAAACACTCTCTTTACCCCCCCAGACCATCATCATCACCACCAGCAGCCCACACTCTTGAGTCAACACCTCCACAGAGGGCAGTAAAAGACCGGGGTTCGGGTGACATACAGCAGGTGCGGGAAGCCTGCTGAGAGGGGCTGCAGGGGTATGAACCTCCCCCTGGGGCTCCAGCAGTGCTGACACGGAACACCCAAGAGGTGGGTCTCATGGACGCCGTGTATTAGCAACCAAGAAGAAGGGAGGGGTAGTTGTTGTTGTATAACAGAGATGTAGAGGGAGGGTCTCTGTCAATCCCAATCATCCCCCGTTATTGGAATGAATGACACGTGTTTCCAGAGAGCAACTTGCCTGGCCCAGCATGTCCGGGGCAATGGGGATAGTGGGCCAGATGGCAGAGTAGACGGCAAAGAAGACCATCCAGAGCACCATGCTTCCCCACACCGCCAGGTGAGAAAACTAAAACATGGGGAAAAAAGTTAAAAGAAGGCAAAGAAAAGAACAAAAGGAAGTCATAAACAGGAAGATGCAGACAGACAACCTGAGGTCAAATAGTTTACATACAGCTCATCCAAATATAGACCACCTTTCCCTCCCATCTTCCCAAGTCTTCGTCCCACTTTGTGATCTGCTGTAAGGGGACACTGTGTGAATTCCACTGGGACCTTGCTTCATTACTGTCAGACTGTTGTGTGGACAGCTGAACGGACAAAGGTGTCAGCGCCTATCTGTCTCTGCAGCCAGTCTTTGTCACTCAGACAGTGGGTATAAACCAAATAATGTCACTGTCATGGCATGAGCTGCTGTTTTCTTAAACTCTTCATTCACTTCTGCTGTTGTTGTTGTTTCAGGACTGAAAGTTTAAACCACATTTAGTCAGATGTTTAGCTTTGTTTATTAACTCTTTGTTTAGATTTTTCCAGCTTATTTGCTCCAAAATTACACATAAACATCAAATAGTAAGGCTTAAACGAGCCATTTTTCTCTCTAGAATATATTAGTTAAATTATTGATATTATTTAAATACAGTTTTGCCAACTAGAAATGGTGAAAAACTGTCATATACAATCTAAGTAAAACTGACTTCCTCAATTTGCTCATTTTGTTTTTATTGTCATTTAGGACAAATCCTCACCTTTAACAAGTTTAAAACAAAGAAGTGGAGCAACACTAAATAAATAATTTCACTAAAACCAAATAGGGGAGTGTAAAACATTCCTCATGACTTGAATAGAACATTCTCTGAAAAGAATGAGGACATCTGGGCTCAAAGTTAGCTGTAAATTCAATCTGTTTCGCTCTTATGTTTCTGTATTTAATATAAATCTAACAGATGGTAATCTAGCAGTTTTTTGGGTCTGTTTTTCTCCTCTGCTGTGCTCTGTCTGAGCAGCTATGATGTTCCATAAGTTCCTCGCAAGATTAATCTTTCAAAGTTACACTTAGCAGTTCTCACAGCTGCTTCACAGTAAATTTTCTCGATTAATTTGAAAGGTGATGGAAGTGTTAATCCATCAACATTTGGATGCTTATGTGTATGGATTCATTTAAAATCTTGCAGGTTAGCAATGGGGGAAAAGAAAAATCCAACTACACACAATCTGGTTAGAAGAAAAGGTGCAGGCGACTGCGGTGGTAGAAACCTCAAACATCCACCAGAAGATCAAGGTATACCATATCTTTTCCCATGCTCTTCCTGACTATGAAGTCCTAAGACAGTGAAGTCATGAGAGCAACCCACCCACCCCTCTCTTTATTTATCAACGGTTGAGTAAAATACAGCACATGTGGTTTAGTTTATTAAGTGTGTTAATGTTCCTACCCTGGTCCAAGCGGTGGTCTCCATTCCAGCTTTCAGACATACAGTAACTACCACATACTGCGCACGTGCACACACAGACGTACAAAAAGAGCGGGAGCATCAAAAGGAAAAAAACACACAGAAAAACAGAAAAGCAGATTAGTTTACTGGCGACTGTGGAGATAATAAACATTAATGTTATATAATGAACGTCTGCTTAAACATCCAGGACCCCCACACCCTTTACATAGTCTACATGTACATACAACACAAAAATAAAAACCACAGACATTCTCTTGAGACTGCAGGGGGTAAAATGATAGCAGGAGTGTGAGGTAGAGGCGGGAATAGAGAAGAGATGGATGAACATGGAGAGGAGACATACTGGCTAGACAAGACTAGATTGACTGGAGACTCAAAAGGGGTCTGAGGAAGAGGAAGAAGCAGAGTGCTGCAGAGCTGGTGTGTACACAAACGCTGAGGAGGTGGAAAAAATCTGCACAGAGAAAATACAAGTAAGATGCTTACCGTGTAGACCATATTCCCTGCAAACAGATAGTCATTGCCCTGACCGTTGCTGAAGGGGGAGTCTGTGGAGAACATACACACATTAGCTTCACGACAAAAAGTCAAGTAAAATAATTGGAGAGCAAAACGATCGCCGGTTTAAGTCACTTACCATGCTCCAACATTTTGAGTGGAAACCAAAAGAGAATAATTGAATGAATCAGTGCATTGATACAGTGTCCCCAAAACACCTGCAAGACAGAGTGAGAAAAGCAGAAAACAAGTCAGTGCAAACTAATGCCAAAGCACATATATGCCCCGGCGCACATGAAAATGTACAAAAACAACTATTTTTCATAGAAACACACAACTTCCTCTGTGTTGGTACCATCAAAAGTGCCGTCTGTACTGTAAACAGACATATTAGCACACATTCACGCACATACAGTCGTCAAAAATGAAAGACTTCCTTATTCTGGGACTGTGAATCTCATTAAGAGTTGTCATGGAAACACCCCAGTCTCCACACCACCCTTGTTTACTCAATACAGTCCCAAACAAACAGCCGGCATCACTCATCGGATCCCAAACAACTAGGAGTTGAATGAGGAGGACAAAAATGACTTCGTTAGGATTCGTGTGTGTTTGTGTACCTTGGTGTTGAAGCCCTCGGCATTCTGGGTTATACGGTAGAGCTGTGGGAAACGGAGCATGTTTTGCTGGCTGCATGGTCGGTCAAAAATCCCAAGAGTAAACGGAGGCAGTGCGGTAAATATCTGCAGAATACAAAACAGATAGATTGAAGAATGTGAAAAAAATGCACAATGTCATTACTTTGTTTAGCTGCACTCTGACTGTTCTTATCAGACTGTCAGCAAAAAAAAAAAGAAAAGGGGGGGGGGTTAATGTTGTTTTAAAAATGGGGAGCCTGAAGGCAACACCAGTCAGACGTAAAGTACACACAACAGTCATCAGAGCACATAAATACACTGTCAGAGATAAACATACAGACATTTCTGCTCGGCAAAGAAAGTAGTGATAAGAAGACAAAGTGGACGAGATTAATTAAGAGATAGAGAGCAGATTATACCAGCTACGTGAAAGTGAGAGAGGGCTTGAGACTGAAGGAAGATCAGAAATACAGAACAGAGTTAGAGATAGGTTGAGAAGTACTGAGGGTGGATACTCACCACATTGTAGAGGCCTATACACCAGCGTTCAAAAAGGATTTGGCCGGAGAATCCATTCACAAAGGCAAACCAGAGCTGGGGTACAAAGAGAGGGATGAGAGGAACAATAGCAGAGGGTAAAACTGCCTTAGGGAGGCACTGATAGTGAAAGGCACGGGGAGAAGTGGACGAATGTGTGCCTCGCTTTACAAAATTATATGGACACATGAGAAAATCAACTTGGCAGAACACTAGATTGAGCATAAGAATATAAAAACATCCTCGTGTCCTTCCTGCAGCTTTACGAACCAAAAGGCACGAAGCTGTGAACGCATTCTTCATGCATGTTTTAGCCCACCCAGAAACCACTTTCTGTCTTTGCAGAAGTTAATCTACTGACGCACAGCATCTAATGTGAGTCTGGACCAGAGTACGCCTTCATTGATGCCTTAACGCACACACACACAGACACACATACATACATACAAGAAGCAGACAAAAGCTGATCTGAGTACAGATAGAGAAAATGTTTGGGGCCGCTGATGGGAGTTGTGGCATTCCTGGGGCATACAGTGGCGCGTACAGCCTAGGGGTGAGGTCAGATACAAACACTCTCTTTCTCCCGCACTCACCCATCCCCCTTATTCTGTCTCCACTAAGTGGACAGAGACAGTCTGACCTTTGGCCTACAGAGCTCTGCTGGAAGCCAATTATGTGAGATAATCATGGAAACGCACAGATATTTACACACAGGGACAGAGTGGTGCTGTGAGCGGGACAGTATGCTACAGGCTGCGGCTCCCATGTGGACCAGCACCTGCTGGCATTCTTAACTTCAGACAGCAGAGTGAGGTGGTGGGTGGGTGGGGGTGAACACAGCTGACAAATGCCCCTAATAGCAGGGAGGCTGGGGCTGCAGTGTGCCCCTTCATCTCACACACACATATGCAAACAGCGTTCTTATTTCCATCCATTCTATGGACAATACACAGATTTGCATTAATTTCCTGTTGATATACTTAAACCATAACCAAGACTTGCCTGAAAGTCTTAGACTCAAACTTAAAGTAGTCTGAGTCGGACATTTATCCTTCCCTGAACCCTACACCAAGTCTCCATCCTAAAATGCAGTGATTTACGTTTTGGGGATTTTTTTTTGTCCCCAAAAGGCAGAAAGATAAGTACATACAACATGTGTAATTCAAGTACATGCACACACAGCAGCTGACCTCAAGGGCCAAGGTCTCGTCATTGCTGATCTAAGGACACTTTTATGTGCAAGTGTATGCATGTGTGTGTGCAAAAGAGACAGAAAGCAGACACCAGAAGGGCACCTCGTCCATCACTGTCAGCCGTGTCGACAAACAGCTGCAAAATGTCTCTGTTAATGTAACTGTGTGGGCGTGTGAGAGTGTGTGTAAGGCAGACGGGGTGTGGTGATGGGGATCTTACCTCTATTATGTAGAGGACTACATTCTTATAGAAGCAGTAGAGGATGCACTTTGTGACACGGTTGTAGCTCCATGCCCCATGGACCAACAGAAGCTTCTCCAGGTAGGAGAACTGTACACCGAAGAAGGAAGAAAACAAAAACACAGAATTATCTATTCTTAGAAGACAAATAAAGGCTAAAAGTGAAAATCAGAGGCAGATGGAGACCAGAGACTGTATGAGGAAAGTTACAGAGAAGAGAAAGCTGACGCAAGATGCAAGGGAGGATTTGCTGATAAAGATAACTTGAGCAAGATGTCCAGGAGAACTAAGATAAAGAAGACAATTAAATAAATACTTGTGGGGTAAAAGGTCCATGTATTGCTGCTAAAAGTTCACTGATAATCGTGCAGCGAATTCTCCTTTCGTTCATTTTTCTGACATAAGGTTAAAGATCAAGATCAAGTGAATAAGCAGACAGGATGCAGCACCTAAAGACGATTCAATTAGATTGCCGAACAAACTTGTACTCATAAACTATATTCATTAAAAAAAAAAAAAAGGAAAATAAAAAGGGTAAAGAAAGTATACCTTCTTTCGATTTAAGATTATAACATATGAAGACAATAATAAAATAATTAGATTTTTATCAGGTTGTAGAACCACCTTCAGCAGCAATTACTTGAGGTAATCATTTTCTGTATGTTCTCTTAATATTGGTGTATGGAGGAATATTAGTCCACTCATCTTTATAATGTTGCATCAGTTCATTGAGGTTTGTGGCCATTTGTTTATATGCAGTCGCTCCCTAGCATTTCAGTCTGACTGAGATCTTAACTCAGACTGGGTCATTGAACCACCTTGATACTTTTTTTTCTCTCAGTCATACAGTTTTAGGTTTGCTGCTCTGCTTAGGATCGTTCTCCTGTTGCATCAATCGATCAAAATTTATTCATACAGCACGTTTAAAAGCAACAATGGTTGGCCAATGTGCTGTACATGATTGATAAAAGACAGACCCAGTTTCAGCTGACTTTAAAATAAAAAATGACCATTTGACTGAAGAAAATGTTGGTATACAGAGGAGTTCACGATTAATTCCATGACTTAAAGGTTCCCAGGTCTTGTGAATGCAAAACAAGCCCAAATCATCAATCGTCTCCCACTGCACACCAACAGTTGCTGAGAGGTATTTTTGCTGGTCTTAGAAAAAGGTGGTGCTGCGACTTATGACCAAACATGTCCACTGGCCTTGTTTACCCAGAGAATGTCTTGTGGTTCACTCAGATGCAACTTTGCAAACCTAATCTCTGCTGCAGTGCAAAATGCTTTCTCCTGGCAACCCTTCCAAACAAGCCAAACTCATTTAGTCTTCAACTGTACTGTCATGAAATTTGACATTTAATCTGCTAACTGAAGCCTGTAGAGTCTGAGATGTAGTTCTTAGATTTTTGCAGTTTCTCTGAGTATTGCACGGTCTGTTCTTGGGGTGAACTTGCTGGGACGTTTACTCCTGGGAAGATCGCCAACTGTCTTGAATGTTTTCCACTTGTAAACAATCTTTCTCACTTTAGCATGATGGACTCCACATTGTCTGGAAATGGTCTTATAATCCTTGCAAGACTGATAGGAAGCAACAGTTGCTCATCTAAGATCTCTGCTGTCTTTCTACCTTAGCATTGCTAGACAAGCAAATTGTCAAAACCACCTTATATATATTATAGAGGTGCTCATGGACAATTAATCAAGTGCATTTGATAAGCAGCATTTAGCTGCTGCCCAGCCTCCTAATTCCTATGGATGTAGTAAAAGGTGTGTTTAGTTTTTTGTGTGCTCCCACCTGTGCAATGGAGTAGTCAGAAGAATTAGTGGCCTGCATGCCCTCGTTGCCGCTGATACCCACTCCAACATGAGCCGTCTGAATCATCCCCACATCATTTGCACCGTCACCTATTGCCAGCGTGATGGCTTTCACATGTTTCTTCACCATATCCACAATCTCTGACTTTTGTAGTGGAGACACGCTGCAGTAAACAGATGGAGACAGTTGGTTGATATTAAATGTATGCAGCTGCCTGAGCTGGAAGAAAATTACAGGCAGGGAGAAGATGGGATGATTAAAAAAATGTCTTCAGGAAATAAAGTAAGTCATAAACACATCAGCCATTAGAACAAACAAAGCCTGGGAAAGTAACAGAAACAGCTGAAAGGGAAAGAGACTGATGAGAGGCTGGAAGAAACACACTGCAGTGCTCTGTTTACAGGTTTACAGGCAGGTATTAGAGAACAATGATTCACTGTTCTGCTAATAAGCTTACCTTTGATGTGTTTATACTGTATATGTGTGCATGTTTACATGCAAGGATTGATGCATGACTGCATGAATCTGAGAGTATTCCAGAGGGTGTAAGTGTTTAGGGAGCTTGCAGGGGTACTCCACCCTCTTGACCTGTATCACTGATCCTCTGTCTATAACCGGTTCTGTCTCTTCACCGACAATGGAGGACAGAGGAAGGCTCAATTACAGACGTTTCCCTCACGGGCATTGAAAAAGGATGGCGAAGTGTCATGATGCATTTGCTCAAGTGGTAGATATATTTATCTTTTTGTTCTTTTTTTCCTTTTCTTTTTTTAAATGAGGCATGTGGTGCATTTTTTGATAGATGACAGAGGTCCAAATTGCACATTCCCACAATTACACTGGTGTTCTATTTGTATTTACTCAGGAAATGTAAAAAGGCCTTTGTTTCTCCTTCACTTGTGGTTGTAAAGAAACTATGGAAGCCTGAGAAACACTACAGACACTAGTATATCACCAATTAGTGATTAAATAGTGACTAAATGGTTTGATTTTACTCATAACTGCAAACACTCAGAGTTGAAAATTTGTCTAAAAAAACTTAGAAATATTGTAGCCTATTATTTTAGGATTGATTACAAAAAGATAATATGCAATTTATTCAAAAACTCTAAGCACCTTTTCTAAACCCCTAAAGTGACTAAATAACTGAGTAAAAGTTTTTAAATCTAACTCACTTGCCCCAATGCCTCTAATATTTGACATTTCTCCATCTTCATTTTCCCCACCAGAAAAAAAGGAAACTTCTGGAATACCTGACATATACTGTCCTGAATGGTTTAATCAGTGGTATAGTACTTCACACTTAATTATTAGTTACCTTAAGAGGAGGGTTTGTGTGTGTGTGTGTGTGTGTGTGTGTGTGTGTGTGTGTGTGTGTGTGTGTGTGTGTGTGTGTGTGTGTGT
>JBBBVU010000019.1:12423124-12445810 GCA_037177055.1 Atherinosoma microstoma
GTGTGTGTGTGTGTGTGTGTGTGTGTGTGTGTGTGTGTGTGTGTGTGTGTGTGTGTGTGTGTGTGTGTGTGTGAGAAGGAATTAAATGGGTTTTTGTCTCAACTGTTAATGAGATTTTTCTTTTCCTTTCATAGAGGGGACCCCTGTGATCATTTTCTAACTATATAGAAAGAAGATGTTGGGAGATTAAAAACCCAAGGAAACCACATTCTCATGATACGTTTGGTTTTATAGACCCCCTTCTTTTATATGAGAAGACCATTTGTGGTCACACAACTGTTGTGTCTGAGTAAAGTGGGGGGAAAAAACTGGTAACAGAAAACTTGTGCAGATCTTTTTCTTCTATTTGTACAAATGGTTTTAAAGCAAAACAGTAGAGTAAATGTAACCCCGAGCTGGAGAGGGATGCAAAATGTAAAAAACTAAAGTTTTGACAAGGTTGGCCAAAATATGCAATAAATCTATTTTGGGGATGTTTTCATTTGTGTGGACAAACTCTAATTTTCCATGTATAAACAGGAGCTTTCCCACAACATCATAATGATCTTGTATATTTGTAAAGAAAAAAAAAAGGTTCCTTAAATTGCTTTCATGTCTTAAAATAGCAGCTTTTGTCTAGACTTATTGCTGGCTGAGTTAATAGTTGTGTACACAAAGCAAACTTTGCCAATGTTGCCATGCCCATTGAAGTTCCCAATCTTATACTCTTCATGGGAATCAGATACCACCATTTTTCTATCCTATATTTCAGCAGAAATTTTCAGTCACATCTCAGACAAACTGAAGACTCAACTTTACCTAACTTGTGCCGATACCTTACAACAAGCCCAAAGTTTTTGCTATGTGTGTGCATGATGAGTGATTGCTCCCTACCGGCAGCAGATTACGGCTTTGCAGGACAATGCCAAATCAAGGAAGGCCTGGCGAAGCTCGAAGGACAAGGCGTACTTCAGAGTCTGACCGTCAATGATCAATGCAAGCTCATTTTCTTTCCTCAGAGAGTCGCCCAGGGACGAACAGTGAGTCGTGAGCGTGGCACGAGTAGCCTGCAAGAAGATAAGCACATAGAAAAGAAATGATTAGTTTTAACTTAAAACAACACCAACCAGCTTTAACTGATAGCCTTCTGTCTCAGACAACTTCTCTAGTTATCTTAAGTCAGCAATATACTTGCAGCGCTTATAAGGATCTATCAGGAAATCTCCCCACTAACTACCGACAATCTCCAAATCCGACACAAAACAACAGTTCCCGTTTTGCGTGAGTCAGTGGATGTTCCAAGTAACTACATTTTTATGCTTTTCGGTTTTGTTGCGTGGACATTGTTGACTCACAAAAGTAGAGAAAATGCAAATCGCGCACATTAAAAACACACAAACCAGTTTGCTGAAAGGTCAAAACCGCTGGCAGTAAATGGAAGACACATGTTCGTGGTTGCTGCTTTCATCTGAGGAAACAATTTGCTTCCGTGTACACAATTAAGAATGCCAATATAAAGTTCACAGTTGTTCTAGACATTATCACGACATGCTGATGCTGTGAGGTCCTGAAGGCATGTTTAATCAGGCAGTAAAGTCTTCAATCTTTCCTTCATGTAACTGCAGCACATGACAAAATGAGAAATAAGCAAAAAAAGGAAAGAATGACAACCGTACAACTAGAGAAAGAAGGAAAGGCAAGATGAATGTGCTGAATGAATGTTGTGGATGGTTGAAATGCATCATTCACGTATACCAGCAAAGTGTGTGTGTGTGTGTGTGTGTGTGTGTGTGTGTGTGCTTGTTTAAATGCCAGCCAGCCTGCAGGGCAGTAGTTTGGGGCCGTTTTGATGGAGCTCTTGATAATAGAGGAACAGGGATTAATAGAGAAAATAAACATCCAACAGAGACGTAATGAATTCCATGTGGAGAAGCAGACATGCTACACCAAATGCACACCAATAACTACGCACCTGAATTCTTCATCTCCACTAACGAAATTCTAATTTACATTGGGTCTCATGAAAATCCTTTAAATTCTAAACACGATTAGCTAATTATATAAAGAGAAATCATTTTCAAGAAGATGAAATTAGGTTAAAGCCAATCAGAAAAATGACTCAAAATGCAAAACAAATTGGGAAAGAATGTTGCAATCATCCAGTTTTTTCTTCAATAACTTTATTTGTGGACAGTTTTGTTTGTGTGTGTGTTACAGCTTATCCCCATAATAAACGAGGAATGAAATAAACTGAAATCCTCTCTAAAAGTAAATGTTTATGGAGACAGGAAAATGGCTATTACAACTAAATACTTAGCAAGAATCTAAACAGGATCAAAACTCTAGACACAAAAGTGCACAAACATTAGAAAATCTGGTCCCATTAAGAGTCTACTCAGTCTGTCGCAGTGGGTTATGGCGGCCGTCTGACCTGAGAGAATCCAATGACCCACAGAGAAGTGACCCCTCAGTCCACATATCAGCATGTGCGAGACACAACACAGAAAGCACACACACTCACGTGTACATGTATGTAACGGTCATATGAACAATGGAGTCGCTCTTCTTCTTGCCAAACAGCGATGCACACATGCGTACCCTTCACACACAAGTGGACCTCCTCTTCCCAAAAATTCCTAGCTCTTGTTTTCTCAGCCTGAGGCTGTCTGTTTTTCTTTGTATGCCGGAATTCCTGTTTGCATTCACCTTTTTTCCCCAAACAGGAGAAAGGAAAACAAAAACATAATGAAAGGATTAAAGGAGATTACAGGTTGTCAGAGTTCTTAAACTCAAAGGGTCTACGGGTGTGTGTATGTGTGTGTGTGTGTGCCTGTGTGAGTACATCTTGGCATGTAAAACTATCTTGGCCTGTAAACAGTGACCACACAGAGGACTGTGGATGCATGTGTACTACATGCATCTTTTCTCTGCTTGTCCTCAATCACAAAGTGGACAAAAAGGTTAATTTGATAAATACAAAGTAAAACTCTATAAACCTAAAAACACGCACGGTTCCAATCTATTAAAGGAAAATATTATATCTCAATTACTAGTAGCACTGTGTAAATTTAATAACATGTAAAAATATCCAGTAAGAGAGGGTATCATATGCAAAAGTTGGGCCGTAATACAACACTGTGGCTTGTCACAGCAGGTTCAGACAAAGCTTGAGCGGCAGTTTAGACAACTTTGGATAATAACCAGGATAAGTCTGCAGAGAGCTACAGGAGATTTAAAAGGTAACTTAAGTATGAACATTGGTTAGCTCCTGCAGTCATTCTACTACTTGAAGAGCAGCAAGTCCAGACCAAACAAGTTCTGATCTATTAACACTATAACAAAGAGGGGCAAAAAAATAAACAAACCCTGAAACAAGCATTATTATGTAGTTTCTCTCCTTCTCATGCTAAATTACCAACTATTTTTGAAAACTGAAGAAAGAAAAAAAAAAAAGCTAAATTCTTTGATTGCACCAATTTCAACATGACAGATCTGATTAGTAGACATTTTAGGCTCCAAACCAAATGTTTATTTTTTACGTGCATCCGGCCTTGAAGAAAGCAGACACACTCATGCACACACATATGAGAATGCTGCATGGAATGTTATCAGGTTTATATTTGGATCAGAAAATGGGGAATTTTGAGATATCACAGGTCACTTTCTCTCATTGCTTTCTAAAATAAAAATACAAACGCAAGCACGCACACACACACACACACACACACACACACACACACACTCTCTTTACTAAATATATATCAATGTATTATAGTGACGACAGGAAAGGCCATACGTTGATCCTTTCCAGGCCCCCTATGAAGTCCAAACTCCATGGCATAAAATACACAAAAAAAGTACTAAGTAAGATAAATAGGAGAAGGTACAAAGAAAGAGGGAAAGATGTGAGGTGCAGACTATGAACCAGGCAAAGGGGAAAAACTGAAAGACCCAGAGAGAGCGAGCTGCTGAGTGAAAAGAAGGCAGAGAAAGACATGCTCATTTTTACAGTGCAGATTCTGTCACCAGTGAGATTTAATACACCGTTTAATTATCAGACAGCGCATCTGTGCAAACACCCACATCCTCTGCTGCCTGGGCCAGATGTACACACACAGACACACGTGTGGACTTCAACCAACAGCACATGCACGCAGAGGAACTCCGAAAAATGTGCGTGTTAGCGCTTGCGCAGGAAGATGATTAATGTGCAGTAGAAAGGCGCTGTTTGTTTAAGAGTTGTACTGCGGGCAGCATGACGAGGGCCAGGGGATTGTGGGAAAGTTTGATGAAACGTACGTTTGGAGCTATCATGCCGATCGGGGCGACCATGTGCCACTTCATTTTAAGTAAACAGTGTGTGAGATTTGGCAGAGTCGGATTCAAACTGAGACAGGACGAAGAGGGTGAAAAGATTCTGCATCTGTAACCTGGTGTGCTTCTACATCAACCACAAGAAAGATGACGGGGCAAAGATTTGTGTCGGGCTGTGTGTGGTATGTGCTCTGGAGGTGACAGATGGTGCTTGTCACAGCTTCAGTGGTCGCAAACCATTTGCCCAGGAGGCTTTGCTCACAGGGTTTGTTTGATGAGGAGGAGCACCAAAAGGAGATCGCATTACCACTCATTCATCGCCCTTGAATGGATCGGCTAAATTTCAACTCTCTGCCTTTCTCTGTCTTTCCAGATTGTCCGTCTCACACATGAAGTACAATAAACACTTCCCCCCACTTTATTCACAAACACACTCTTGTGTTTCCACAAAGATAAACAGACACATTTTGTTCCCTGCGCCTGTTCCGTCCAACTCTGCTTAATGCACATTTTTGCTGTCACACAGCACACAGGCTGTGTGGTCGCTTCCTAAGCATAGAGAACCTGTTGACAGATGTGGTGGTACTAGTGTGAAGGAGGCACAGAAGAGAGAAGGAGATCGGTCCAGAACCGTCATGTTTTTCATCTGCCGCATGAATGTCAAACATAAGATGCTCTGCACACCAATAACAACAGAGACAGGGAGTAAATGTGGAACAAATTCTCAAGCTAGAGACCATCATACCACAGGAGACACCCATCAACACAATGATGTTCCAATAGTCATTACGCAAGTACTCAGTGCTGAAGCATTGTACCACGCCCAGCTTCCAAGTCGGCGTCCATTTTTTAACTCAACAAACACCTGTAAATTATTGTGAACGCATCTTGCACGGTTATGTGCTGGTTGACAAAATCTTTCCACAGAAAGCCAGACATATCCACACCTGCCGAAGCACCCACAACAGTAGGTGTCTCCAGGACCACACTATGCCTTGATCTCTGGCGCACACACACACACACACATATGTGTACAAAAACAAGCTACTTTATCGTGGCTTAACAAATGGGAGCAAGAGGTCAACCTTGGGGAATGATTTTGATAAGAAGCTTCTGTTTTCACTCTTGTACAGGTTGAAATTTCAAACAGGACCACATGCTTAAAGACGTGAAGCTGGTGTGAGTTATTTTAAGTGTGCGATAGATAAGTGTTGAACTGAAGATGGCGTGGCTTTCATCTACATCGGTCACAACCACAGCTCTCTGAAGTTGTCATGATAGGCAAGCATGACTTAACACCACATGTGTACCTGTTTTTTCTCTCAAGCATGTCCAAATTTAAAGCTGGAATAGCAGTTATTAATAGGATGTTCATAAGAGCCATAACCCGCAATGAAAAGCACTGTCATTGCTTGTTTTGCTTTTATATGTATAAAATGAACAAGATTTTTTTTTCAGGAGCAAGCAACAAGTCAATGCTGTTTATTTTGTCTTCAGTTTACCATGTTGCATCTACAGTCCACGGAAGGTGGGAGGAATAAAAATCCATTAATGACCCCTCATTGAGGTATTATTCATGTTAACCAGCTGTCAATCTCAGCTTTCCTGCTTCTGGGCGCAATTTCAACCCAAAACTGTCCACAGTCTTCTATGTTTTTATTGCAAATTCCATCCTTAGACAGCGCATCTCAATGATGGAAAAAATATCATTCATCCTGCCACATTTACAGTCACTGAACTGTACAAGATCTTATTTTCTATCACGGAGAAGGATTACGTATGTAGTAAATGCAAAAAGGAAAAATGCAGACGCGTTATGATTAAAACATTTTTCTTATGATCCATTGACCCCACCTAGGATTACATTCAATCTCTGTCAAACTTAGAAGGAAAAATAATACATGACAGGAAAATAAATCTTTTCTGTCTACCATCTATCAAAGCTTTATGTTCCCTCCTGTATCTCAGACTCCATGACTCCATGACTGCAAAATTAAAACTGTAATTGATAAAAACATATCAGTTGCTAAAAAACATTCCTAACCCATCAGCACTGACTGCAACAACTTTCACACCATTGTGCTGATTGTATAGGCAACTGTTAGTCTAAAGTACCCTTATTGCCTTTAAGTTAAATATTCACCTCAACCAACTTAATTTACTCAGAGCCTAAAATGGTTTCACACGCTGTCTGGGTTTGACCAGTAGTTAAGAAAGTCTGGAAAGCTCCAGGCACCAATTTGATAGGTGTGAAAGTGTAAAAGTTCATGCAGTCCATTGCCTAGTGTTTGGCATGATACAAGAATCCAAAATGGTAAGTTTAAAAGGGTCTAGTTAAAATTTATAATCATGACCACGTTAAAATCCCTTTACACGGATCTCTAATTAGATCCCTTGTTAACCATTTAGAGGGATCACGCTGATCATGCTGTCCACTAATACAATTACTCTACAAGCTGGCAGTCAAAGATTGCCCACCAACTGTGCAATACTTTCTATGAAGCTAGAAAATTATGAAAGTGAGCGTAGACTCTTGTTAAGTTTAACACACTCTTTGGGCCTACAAATTCCATACTCACACAGAAACTCATAAACAAATGTAGACAGGCACATGCAGTGCTGTTACTCAAAATTTACGAGGCATAATCTCAGAGATCTCATATGTAAACAAAGTAAAAAGAAATGAGCACACTGATTTCCTAGTGGATGCTGTACGAGACTTGAAGACGCATGACAGCAATCAAGTCACTCAGATAAAGAAGTCACACATGAAGCATGGGTGTAAAGAACACAGTTGTGGGGTGAAGAAAAAATTTTATCTAGAAAGAAGGAATGTCTCTGTTCTCGCTCTAAATAGTAGCTGGATCCTGAACAAACTTAACATGTATGATCTGTACATGCTGCTGGCATTTAGCTATAAACAAGTTAGACAAGGACTGTCAAAACACTGCATGAAAATCTTATACAAGAGATGGAAAGAAGACACATAGAGGTGATAGCTTAGCACTTGTCTCTTTTCACTCATTTCTCCAAGGGGGGACATCAGAGACTTTAATTACCTGCACCTGTGAACACACAAAGAGCCCCATCCACCAATCTGGATCACGGACCACACCCTAGCTCTTACGATAACCTGCTTAAGACCCCAGCACCTAACTTCCTCCCTCAGGTACACACAGAAAGCCCCAGTACTGTACAGAGTGTACACAGATGTGATTGAAGGAGGTCGGCCGCAGGAAGAGGTGGGTCTACTTACATCTAGAGAATCCTCGTTGACAATGATGAGGGACATGCCATGTGTCACCAGACGACAGGAGTAACCTGAGAAACAATGTATTGAAGGGTAGAGAATAGGGTATGGGAAAGAGATTAGATTTACTCAAACACAAAACACAGGGGAAATACTTACATGTATGGTTGAATTTACTAAATCCTGCTTTACACATAGATTTATGACACTTATCTCCTCTAAGCTGTGGGCAAGCTTATTATACTGTAACATTCTGCTATTACCAGGTGAACACAGCAAAATAGCCGTCAGAGTGATTTTTTTAATATCATTACAGCTGCTAAAAAACATGATATTGGCCATTTAGGATATAACTTCCTTTGTACACAGGTGTGTGAATAATGAAAGAGCACCTATACAGTACCATCTCTGGGGATGTCCCATCTTATAAATCAGGAGCGACAAGTGTCGGTTTAGATTTTGTTTTCAAGTCCTGGTTTTCCTGGACATCTGCCATCAACTTCCATCATGACTGCCAAGAAACTATACACACTCCTGTTGCTGCATTCCCCAGCACCATGATTACATTGACTACTGGCACATTTCAGTGATAGAACTGGGACATGTCGGGTATTTCGCAGCCTACATAATGGTAGCTTTTCTTCAAGTGATCATTTGATTAACTACACTGTACACACTGTTTCTTACACGTTAATCAAAATGTTCTCTGTAGTGTAATCTAAAGACATCTCTCACCTATGTTGATGGCAGTTTCTTGTTTGTCTCCAGTAAGGACCCAAATCTTGATGTCAGCCCTCATCAGAGTAGCAATGGTCTCTGGCACACCAGCCTGGAGACGGTCCTCTATGGCCGTGGCGCCCAGCAGCATCAAGTTCTGTTGGTGGAACAGAATAATGCAACAGAGAAAGAGTCAGAAATAATTCGATGAAAGTGAAACATGGTGGGATAAAAAAATAAAAAAGTTTAATGACGTTAAAACAAAATCACATTTAGCCGCCAAATTCAGCCAAACTGTTTATGTGTGAGGGTTCTTGCGAGAACGTCATACACATCTAATCTGAGGATGAGAGCAATGCCAGCGGGTTCAGTTCAGTTGGAAAAGCAGCTCATTTTGGACCTCAGTACCAACTCTTTTTCTACATGCCAAGAAGTAACCCATTACTTGCCGCCCTCCCCTCACTTTAATTTGTTCAGCATTTAAATGCATGTGTGTCCTCATTAGACACACTTGGACACGCACACAAACAGACACACAAGTTAACACAACAGTGTTGTTGACTCCAGTTTTATTGGGCTTTTGGCAGGCTAGTGCAGGTAATTACCCTTGTGGTCTCCCAGTCGGAGCTCACCTCCTCCGCCTGCTTCCTCTTTCCCCCCCCCTCTCCTCAAGTACTTTTCTCACCTCAGCTCTCTCTTAAATCTTTGGTTTGCTCACCTATCTGTAAAGCTCTTCAGTGAATATGCCATTGTTTACTCTTTGCCAAGTCAAATCTTTCTTTTCTGACCTCCAGATTTGGCATTCGCAATGATTTCCTTTAAGTAGAAAATCACGATGGAGGAAAAAAAAACAAAAAAAAACTTGAAAAGGCTTCATTTGTGTATTGCAATCCAGAGACGTGATGAGTAAAGACAAGGGACAATGGGTGGAAATCAGTGTAACCACTCTGCCACCTGCTGGCAACCAAACAGTGTGTGTTTCTAATCATGCACCTATGAATACCTGTCCGCAATTTAGTGTCTGTTCCAAAACTTAAATTTACCTTTTCAATTAGTTCATAACACTCTTCTAGCTTCTGAGCACGGTCTTTAAGTACAGTGCTGACACGATTATATTCCTTCAACCATTCCTGATAGGCGCCTTCTTCCAGGTCCACATATGCAAAACAAAGTGTCCTCAAGCCTGAGAAAATAAAAGGTAGATGATCAATACTGTAGTCATTGGGCACATATAATTGCTGTAAAACATAAACAAGAGAAAATCAAATCAAAAATAGATTTATAACTACATGATGTTGAGTCTTTGGATAAGCTTAAAGTTTTGGGATGATAGTATATTTCCTTTTGACCAAATATGAAATTCTGAATCAATACATCTATTGGCTACAGTTCACACCTATGGTATGTGGGGTTTTTTTTTACAGTGTATATTCATTTAAACATTCTGTTTGAAGATAGAAGTACTTTAGGTCATGTCATTCAAGAAAAAACATTTAAGTAAAACCAAAAATGGATCTTTGAGGAAATCAATACTTTCTTTTGTTTCCATTTTTTCTTACCCTCAGTCGCAAACTGTTCCAGATGGGAAACAGATATTTCTTTGTACTGAGAAGCTTCAGTGAGGCGTTCAAAAATAACATTGTCCTGAAAGCACAAGACATTTGTCATGATGAAATATATCCTAACAACAGCTGGAATGATACCAGCAATGAGATAAACATACAGCTCCTTTGCAGTACAGCCGCAGCTTCCCACAGGGCGTCCTGACCACCACAGACATGCGTTTGCGGTTGCTGTAAAAGAAACATCAAGTCCAGGTTTAACACACGGTCTGACGTCAGGAGTCATTTAATATCTGAGATGACATTTTCGGTTACCTGGAAAACTCCAGCACATTTAGCAATTCATAGCTCATCTCTACTCCTCTCTGAAACACACAGAAAAAAAAAAATCTCAGCTTCTGCCCAAAAAGCAGCTGTGATTCCAGAGAAATTTGAAGATGCTCAACATGCTTACAGCTTCAATGATGACAGAATCAGGGGTTCTAGCAGTGAAGACAAAGCCAAGTCCTTTGGCACCTTTGACCAGCGCTCCTTCATCTGGCGATGAGGCCTGGTAAATTAGTTGGTTTTCTTCCCTCTCTGGTACTACTGTGTGGCACACTGCCATCATGGTCAGAAACTCGCAGATCTGTGGTGATGTAGGCTGAATACAAAAAAATACAACCAGAGGGCATAAGGACTATAGTATAACTGCAACTTCTGGACGATTTTGGGTTATTGGTTAGCTTCAAATACAAAAAAAGTCCCTCGGACACCTACATGGTTCTTTTCAATGTTTTGAATAAGAGCTGGGTCATCGAACTCTGTTGAGTTATGGCTGCTGGATGGCAGATTGCTAAGAGACAAAAAAAAAAGTATACGAGTACTTATTTGAGTAATGATTGTACTGTGGGGGAAACAGCATTCAGTTGTGACAGATTATGTTGCTCATCTAAGCAAAGCACAAAACATACGATGTATCTATCTTAAGACTCTGCAAAGCCAGAAAAGAAGAAATATTAGAAAGGGGTTAGACAGAGGAGCAGAATGTGGACACTGACCTGAAGTCTTCCATTGAACGATCACAGTCAAGATCAGGGAAGTGGCTGCCGTTATGAATAAGGTTGAATTGCAAAAAAAAAAATCAGTTTAAAAAAAGAAAAGAAAAAAGGGTCAATTAATAGATTAGTTCCTTTTATCAAGCATGCAAGAACACATTAGACACAGTAACAGCTTATTCTTAGTTTAGTTAGTCTGAAACAGGAATTCAAGAGTGAAAAGTGTGTTTAGTAGCATTCTGAGCTCATATTCTCCTTTAAGTAAATTCAAGAGGTGATATGTAATGTAATTAGAATAAAAGATGACTGACCCATATGTGATTCCTGCAATGGTGCACTTCTTGAAGTGCATGACATTACAGGTTAGAGTTCCTGTCTTGTCAGAGAACAGATATTTCACCTAGGAAAGACAAAGATGGTTGGTAATGAAAACAAACAGCATGTTTTATCAGTCTTGTGTATGTAAAGGTTGTTACAGGTACTCACTTCTGTTCAGTACCTAGAGATAAAAAAGGAAGGGGAAAACTGACCTGGCCCAGTTCTTCATTAAGGTTGGATGTTCGAGCCATGGCTGGTGTGTCGGTTTCTGAGTAGTACATCTCCACATCCTGAGAAAAACACAAAACCAAACCATGACCCTCAGGAAGATTTGAACACTTGTAGTTTTAACATGAGAATACATTACGACATAGAGAAAAGTCTTACCCAATTAATAAAGAGGGCCTGTGTGAACTTTACCACCTCAAGAGTGACCAGCAGGCTGATGGGAATCAAGTTATTGTAGAGGATGATGAACGTCAGCAGGTTATATGCAAAGTTAGTGGAGATGTCACCTGATATCACACACACAAAAATGTCATTACTACAGAGAAACCGGAGCTGCTGGCTGAGAATTGTGGTTTATTTGCATTTGGACTCACCAGCCCGGGACAGGTACCAACAGGCATCCTCTGTGTGTTCCTTGTTCCAGATGGCTGCCCCCACAGAGCTGACCAGTGCCATGACCAGCAGGATGCAAAACAGGACCAGGATCTGCATGTTGGTGACCCGTTCCACATTAGAGCGCTTCAGTGGTGCCTTGGTGGAGTTCTAAGTGGTGAACAGATCAAGGAATATGAAGTGAGAAAAACACCAGCTGCTTGACTGAGTTATAATGTCTCAGTGGAGAAAAATAAGAAAGCTACTGGAACTTTTAAACAGCTCTGTTTTGTATCTTATCATGTTACTCATTGATCCCAGTTATTTACAAGGTTGAAAAAATGTGTTCACGCATGTTAAAAAGAAAATAATAATAATAATACTAATACCTTTTCCTTTTAGCCATCTGAAATAAGAATTTTCCTTGTTTCATACAAAGCTTACTGACTTTAGGCAAGAGAATGGTTTTACCTGCATTAGTTTAGAGTCATGGCCTGTGTAGACAACAATTCCCACAACCCACTGTGTGTTCCTGAGCTGAGCACCACGCAACAACACTTGGTCTGGACCGAGAGGAGCTGGACTGTGAAACAGAAAAGGGTGAGATGCACAGACTGTCAATATAAATGTAGATTTTTTTTTTTTGTGATCAACATTTTATTTTTATTTTTAAAAGGGTACACACATACAAAAACAAAAAAATATATCCAATATATAAATATATACCCTGACAGTATTTTGTACTACTAAAAACTGTATATACGGGTCTTACTTTTGGTTCTCCAGTCGCAGTGTACCAGTGAAATCATACAGATGTCTGTTGGGGCCTTCACACTCCAACCGACCCGATAGCCCCATCAAGTCCTCTCGGGCCTGGATGGCGGTGGTGAGTGGTATACCCTGAAAAACATCCACAGCACGGAAAGTCAAAGAGGGTTCACTGAGGGTGACGTTTTACTAAAGTTCACAGAAAAGTAATAACCAGAGCCAAACAGAGATCCTGTACCTGTCTGATCTTCAGGTTGGTTTCTCCATCCAGATTAGAGGTCTCTATGTAACACATGGCCTGTGGTTCGCTGTGGAGACAAATAAAGGTCGAGGAGCATCAAAACACTGTAGGGTTTAAAATGATTCATGCATCCGCTGACAGGAAACAGTTTTTTGAGTTTCGTATAATCAACTGAAGAATTAGTTTAATTAGTTTGATGCTTTAAAATGATTTATTATCAAAATTGAGCTTTCTTTACATTTTATTACTCTTTTAAGGCAAGTTTTTATTTATTCATTAATTTATTTCAAGGCAATAATTAGTTACCAGTAATAAGTACTTAAAAACTACAAAAAAAAAACATGAATTAATCATTAGTGTCCTTCATTAGTGACAGCCCATAAAAGGTAGTGAAAGACAAATCCTTAAAGATCCTGTATTAAAAGGCAAACAGACAAACGTACACACATGCTCAAACACAATAGAGTCTGACCTGGAGGACACTATAACCATGTCAGCTGGAAGGTGCTGGCCATTCTTCACCTTCACTATGTCGCCTACTGCCACCTTGTGGCCAGGATGCAGCAGCATTAGGGAGGTAAGAGGGCAAAGGGAAAAAAAGAAAAGAAAAAAAGGGTGAGGGTAACAAAGGATTGGAGAAGCAGGAGAGGAAACAACGGGCAGGTTAATCAGTGACCGGAAAGAATGCAGCCAACAAAGAGAAAGATTTAAGATAACATGACAGAGAGCACAGCAGTGTGTTGCTTTAATTGTTTTGATTAAGCTGCAACAGAGACAGACCAGAAGGAGACAGAAAGTTTACAGGTATTCAACTATGAAAAAAGACACCCCCCCCCCCAAAAAAAAAACACTTTTGAATAACCCTTTTGAAACCACAAACTTTCTCTTAAGTTATCAGATTCCAAAACAAACAGAAATGCAGTCATGTTATTAAACAGGAGTCTGGACAAGAATGTGGACAAGCTAAAACACAGCCGGGTGTGCTGCATAAAGCAGAAGAAAAATGTAACCGTGTGTTTATCAGGTTGTCTCCTCTCTTTGAAGCAGCATCCATAAAAACTGTTTTCCCAGGACTCAGGGGAAACATAAAGGCTTCCCTTAATGCTGGGTGATGTTAAATGCAGCATTATTGATTCCTGAACATGATGCTTCCCTCTTGGATTTTCTTCAAGGCTGTCTGGCCCTCTGACAAAGCACCACTCTACTGATCTTACGCCATGTAATTAATAATCTTATATGAGACACAAGGGGAAGTTATTGTGTCTTTTACAGATTTTAACAAGGCCATCAACTCAGAGAAAAAATATCTATTTCAAGGTAAAGATTAGGGAAGGAAAAAGAGCTGAGCACTTACTGTAAACTAAATGTATTTATTTCTACTCAAAAACAAGGTTATTAAGTTGGAATGGCAGCTGGGAGAAACAAATCCTCAACTGGCCCTGACACTTAGCAACAGTGAAGCTTAATT
Organism: Atherinosoma microstoma; assembly: GCA_037177055.1. NCBI lineage: Eukaryota > Metazoa > Chordata > Actinopteri > Atheriniformes > Atherinidae > Atherinosoma > Atherinosoma microstoma. Next base: position 12,437,379 of record JBBBVU010000019.1, read on the forward strand.
CCTGTTAAACTTGTTAGTCATCCACATAACAAGAGCTGAAACCTGATTTGATTCAACCTAATGGAGCAAGGCCTCGCACAGCTGGGCTCAGTTAATGAGTACATTGAATAAGTTACCCAAGCATGAAGAAAGAAAATGGCACTGCACCTAAGCATACACTTTTCTCTGAAAACTTAGCATTTATTTGATTCCAACTTAATAAAATTATTTAATTGTGTCATGTATCACTACTATTTTTTTTTACAATCTTTTTTATTTTCCAAACGCACGTTTTATTATTATCTATAATAATATCTGGTTGTTGTGTATAACCAATTACTATTTTCCATTACACACAATAAAAGGAAACTACACTCCTTCTAGTTTCATTTCACGTCATTTAAGCCAATAAAATAAGATAAAGTGAGGCGTAAAACTGAAAACGAAAGCACAGGATTGATATGTGAGCGCACCAAAGTTGAAGCATGTGATGATAGTGATACCTGTTTCCAGATTATCGTCTGCCAAGCTCCGTTCCGCAGCACTGAGAGACAGGGACAACACAGTCGTCAGTCAGCCTATAGAGCAGGTCTCATACAGTATTCATGCTCACTAAACTTTTGTTTGGGGCTGAGTGGCCTGCACTATAATGACTGACAGACAACAGCCATTCACTCAGAGATGAAAGGAAAACAAAACACAAGCACACTCTTGGAAAACCGAATAGACAGTTGATGCACATTAACAAACACACTCATTATACCTGTTGTCTTCTTCTTGTTTACTGTGTTGTCTGCTTTGTGCCTTTTCTGCAACAAGAAGGTTGGAGATTACAACAACCCTTTCTCCTGTTTTGAATACTTTAAGATTATTTAAGAGGTACTTCTAGTGATGTTGCAGCTGGGGTACTCACATAATCTTCTATGATCTCTTTAATCCCGGCCACAGTGAGGATGAAAATGAGTGGAACCAGTGTAGTGTAACGACCGGTTGGTGACACATCAGGGATTTGCTGATGAGAGACCAAAGAGCCCACACTCAGATATCTCTGTTTATGGAGAGTGTAATGGCTTACAGCATCTATGAACCATCTATTCTCATATAAGGCTGATGTATGTGATTCCTGGTCTGCAAATAATCTTGTTTCCAATGAAAGCCTGGGTTGAAGTTAATGAAAACGGAGGAATCCAGGTTTTTTTTTGTGGATTCTGAGAAGCTTGACCGAATCTTAAAATTGTGCAAACTCTTAGAAATCTAAAATAGTATTTAGGAAAAGCTGTGTCTGTGCAAGACTTAAAATGCCTCAAAATCCGCTTTGCAGAATGTATCATTTCAAGGCTGTAGAGAAGTGAAACAAGAGATGCAGCCTGCTATGCCAAGGCAGTTGTTGCTGTGTGTGGGCTTTACCTGCATGAGTGCAATGAAGAGGAAGAAGGCGTTGGCTGCCCGTCTGATCTGCTCATAGAGGAACCGGGGAAGAAAAGTGAGAACCCCATACTTGGTGGTACTGCAGAGGAAGACGGGGACAAAAAGAGAATCAATTTTGGTTATATTCAGACAAAAGAAAGGGAAAAATAATACAAGAGCAAATTTAGGAATTCATGCATAAATCGTGTGCTAAATATTATACAAAAAGGAAAGTAATACTAAAGCATTACTTTAAAGACTGAATAACAAAGAAGCCCCATTTGGGGATTTAATAGTGAGGACCTTGAAAATCTATTAAGAACCCTTAATTGTACTCAGAGTGGGCAAACAAGGCCATTATAGGCTGTCCACACATCACACCTATAAATACATTGAGACATTTCATCCAAAACACTAAATTTAGACCCAAACTTCAGAAAATAGGTCTAAGAATCCTTGGCAACCTCAACCTGTCAGTCAACTGTATTGATCAGACAGCTGTATTGATTGGCCTTGATATAGCCAGCATCTACTGTAAGAGCTTTTAGTGAAGCTAAAAATAAAGTCAACATTCAAGTCCGTCTTGTTTTTTTACCTTATGGGGCCTAATTGAAGAGTAAGAGCTTCTGCAGTGGTCTTTTTTAATGGACAGTATGTAAGAGCATAGAGTGCATGCAGCAAATGGTAAAACAAACCCCTTTGCCACAGACCCCTTTGCCACAGAGCAGAATCTCCTTGGAGATGAACTCATAACCCCCTACCCCAGAAAAAAAATTTGCTTTACACTCACTGACACAAAACATTAGGAACGGGACATTACACACCAAAAAAAAAAGAAAGAAAAAGAAAAAAAAGAAGCAACAGCATTAGTCTGTCATGCAGACACACCATGTCCTGACCCTGATGCTACAGATACCTCAGAGCTGGTGATACTACACCTATGATCCTGTAGATAAAGCTGCCTTAATCTAATCAAAGACAAGTGATACTAGACTCCACAAACAGAAACACATACATTTCAAGTGCTCTAGAAAAGAGTCAGAAATGCCCGGCTTTGAGGTTTTTTTTTTTTTTTTGGTTTTTTTTTTTTTAAATACTATAGATGTTCAACTTCCATGGTGTTAACAGCTGTAAGCTGTAGGGGTGATGCTTTCCTGCAGCTGTGTGACTTTGTTGTGTTTTTATAAAAAACAATGTTCCTCATACATTAAAGGCCAAAAGAAAGTGAGGTTAAAGTTTGAAAGGACTTGAGGAAGAAGACAGGCAGGTGTCTCTCTTGTAATAATGAGCCGGTCACTCTGCATTTAAAGCTCTTGACGTTTAAAAAGCATTACCGACATATAAACAAAGAGGTGAAAGATCTGGGAAATGGAGAAGAGGTTTGTTGAGAGTACAGATAAAAGCTACGAGGCTTTAATCTCAGAAAAACAAAATCAATAAGGGTATTGAACCTTTAAAACATAAACTGAAGTGTTACAGGAACACAAGGACATCAAAAGGCCTTGCCTTCTGGTGTATGAGTGCTCCTACCTCTCCAATCAGCAAGCAGGTGGGGCAGAACACCACACTATCACATGAGCAAGGGAGCAGCAACCTTAATCTCATTTGTAGAGCTAGAATAAGCTCTTTTTAAAGTGAAATTGAATATTCCATAAAGCAACATTGCTGAACGCCAATGGCTAATAACACTCCCCTTACAAAGCATAAATAGTTTTCCCTATGGCGCCAAGCAGAAAATGGTGCATATCTCAATGGAAAAAAAAAAGGCTGCTTTCTGCTCTGGTGATATGGAACTAATGGAAGAAAAAAGGAGACAATTGAGAGGGAATATATTTAAGGCAAAAATTAAGTACAAGAACAAAATAGAGGGCAAACATTTATGGGTTACAGCAAACAGGTTTGGGATGGCTTAAATACACTAAAACCAATGAAACAAAAAGGGTCCTGTAAGCAACAGTCGGCATTTTGTTTATGAGCTGAATCAATGTTTCTCTAGATTTGATACTGTGGATGAAAAACTGGATAGTGATGAGATCTGTAAAAATCTCCCCGCTAGATCGTTAATAGAGACCACGGAGGAGGCTGTTGGAAAAAGTATTTCTACTCTGAAACCAAATAAGGCCTGATGGCTTTAATTAAAAAGAGTTTTTTCAAGGGTGTTCAATTCCATCCTGGTCGCTGGAGTGCCCAGAACATGGAAATCCTCAATAAAAAAGGCCCATACCAAAAAAATGCAGGTGCAGGCAAACCGTGAAGACTTTTGGCCAATAGCTTTAATCTCCATATTGTGTACAAAGATACAGACATTTTTAATTGATCTCCTGATCCCAAAGGTGTCCAGGGCATTGGATCAGAGATACTGATGATGCCATGACAACTCTGTTAGACTCAGTCACAAAGCAAATTGCACTTCCTATAGGCTATACTAAGGTTTTATTAGTTGATTTAAGAGCAGCTTTTAACTTATTGAAGGTATATATATTTTATTGAAAAGGCTGGCAGATCTTATTGTTGATGAGAGCCTGATTGTCTCGACCAGACTTCCTTTCTTGCAGCCCCAAAGGGTTTGTGTTAATGGTACTGTCAGGAGAGCTTAAACGCTGTCTATCCACAAGGTAGTGTTCTTTCACCCTTGCTTTTCTCTCTCTCTTTTTTTTTTTTTTTTTACAGATGAATTTGCTATTAATGAAAGTCATTTTAAATTAATCAAATATGCAGATGATATTGGCCTGTTCCAGAAAACAGAGTCCTCTGGTAAGACTTCCTATCTTCCTATAATAAAAGCCCGTGTCTAGCTAGCTGGCTAGAAATCAACATTCAAAAATGAAGGAGTTGGTCATATGGACTAAGCCAAATACAATGGGAGAACCAGTTTCCCTTGAAAGCCAACTTGTTGAAACTGTGAAGCTGATACGGTCTGAGATCACAAAGCATGGTTTAAAGAAATGTTCACAGCGACTCTACTCCCTCTACTCAGACAACTAGGCTGTCTTGGTGTCAGTCCTCAGATTTTAGAACTTGTCTACACATATCAAGTGTTCTAACTTTTCATGTCACTGCTTGGTACGGTCACTTAAGCTGTAGGTGCAAAAACAAATTAAACAGGATTGTGGCAAGGGCAGGAAAAGTTGTGGAAAAACCCCCAACTGCCTCTTGAACATTTTTACTAAAAGGACAAACGGAAAGCTAAGAGAACTGTGGCAGACAGTGACCATCCTCTGTCCGATCAATTGGAGTTCCTGAATTCAGAAAGGCGATTTAGAGTTCCTCCGTCTACTGGTGCCTTCAAAATCTCTTTTATTCCAAACGGCATTAGCATTCTTAACTCAAAGTGACCAATCCACAGGTTGATTTGAACTGCTGCACTTTTAGTTATTACCTTTTTAATTTTGACCTTTTAAGTGTTTTGAATCTATTTTTTAAATGTATTATATCATTTGTATTTGCGTTTTTTATTGCACCTATGCAATACTGTTTTGTGTGTCTTCTAGAAAGGAGAAATAGAAACAGCCAAAGACCTGAGACAAACCGATCTGTCTGAAACTAACTATTACCATTTGCCTGACTTACTATTTATCACCACAGCTGATCCCAAAACATATGGTGATGACAGCTGGGAGGATGTTGAGAAAACTGCAGCACATGGCTGGCCTTGTCTATGACAGATAATTACATCCTATCTAAAAATTCCCTCTGATGTTGAGTGCTGGGGCCACAGAGCGTATACATGGACAAAAGGACAATATGTGTAAGAAGAAGGTGGAAAGGTTTGAACCATTGTCCAAACTGTGCAGACTACAGAAGGTTCACAGCTAAGAGAATCATTCCTACATCCTTCAACTGAGCAATGAGGAATCAGAAACAGGAATCAATTAAATCAAGCAACACTCATGCCACATTAACCCTCCGCGGTTTCTCAAAAAGCCACAGTTCAAATCTTTCACCCAATGAGCACAGCTAAAGTGCTGAAAACATATCCAAGTCTAATTACTTTAGTTTCAATTAATGTTTTAAATATTTATGGGGATGCATTGATTAAACAACACTGTAATGATACTTTGTACGGCTAAGCACTTTACTCGTGACATATGTTAACCTCAACCTCTGGGTCAGCTGCAGACCTAAAAACCTTTTTCTAATAGGTGAGTTATTATAGCCGACCATCTTCTCTACAGGTTTACACTTGAATAACTACAATTTAAAAAAAGAAAAGAAGTGAAAAGAAAAGAAAAGAAAAGAAAAAAAACTGTGATTGTGATTTCAATGAAAGTCAGGGAGGAAATTGTTTTAGATCATATTCAAAAGCGAAAGACACCAAATCTTAGTGGTCCAAAGTCTAGTTGACAGATAGTGAAAACCATGAGGTAAAGCACACAATCAGGCAATCAGAGAACGTCCTTCAACCCCACATTGTGGATCTAAAACCCTGTGAACAAACATCCACATTATTGGATCATCCCTTGGGGTACAAGGTACATCTAAACTGACTGTGCACTATGTGTTAAAGTAGATTTAGTAAAGATAAAAAATCTTTGTATGAACACAAAATAATCACAAAGTGTAAGAAAACATAATGGAGTTATAAATATGAATATTTTGTGCAGTTTTGGTGTGCTTTCATTACACAGCAAGAAAAATATGCCATTCATCTTTATATGAAATAGAAAAATATATTATAGAACCCAGAATTAAAAACAAAATCTGTCCCAAACAGAGCAAAAAGGATGTAGGCAATAATAGTAAAAGTTAGAAGCTCAGGAGAGACGCTTACCTGACATGGTTGTCACAGAACTTGGTATTCTGTGGCCGGTTGAGCAGCACCGTCCGCGCCGAAGCGTCTATGGGATCCGCCTGGGAAGTGGTCCCGGACATCTCATCATCTGCCTTGCGATAACCGGCGGACGAACAAGAAGGTCCTGCACCGTTGGATTGATGGGAGAGAGGCGAGGCTGAGTGAGTGCGAGTGGGAGACAGAGACGGAGACAACGGGGAGGGTGGGAGAGACACATAGACGGGAGACGTGGTTTACAGTTCAAAAGCGAAGGCGCCCAATTACTACTAGAGGCTACTTTCTGCTGATGTACGCTGAAGCCAAAGGGGTCGATTCAATGACGTTTCCCATATAAACAACTCCCCCCTCGGTCTTTCATGCGCCGTCAAAGCACACACGCGCGTTTCGCGACGCCCACGGGACCCCCCGCGTATAATGGATGTGCTGAGGGATGCACAATGGCGAACAAACACACCAGGTTAGTCTATTTTTATCAGCAAGTTCATATGGTGGCCCAATGTTATCCAGAAAAGTGACTGAAGAGGATGCAACACGCTTCTCCTGCAGACTCCCTGCCTCCCCGCCCGCTTGGCTTTGTCATCTCCAAGCGTCGTGATCTCCGCTCATTCAACCCACATGAGCTTCGGGAGCTGGCCATTTTTCATCAAGTGCGCCCAATACCGCAAAGTAAGTAAGTGCGGGGACATTGGAGGACTGAAAGAAATGCAAACAGGTCTGGGCGCCACAGTTTGCTCAGCTGGTATAACAACGGCGAACCTGGGCGAGGACAGATGCAGCAGCACGCCCGTGCTTCTCCTCTCCTCTTTCGGCTTTGCTAAATAGGAAGCTCCCGTTCCCGGTCAAAGAAAGTGGTCCGCCCAGCTCCGACGCATCCGGCCACCTGCCGCTCGGGAAGTCTCTATCCGGCACGTCTAAGGCTTTTTCCTCCCTGCGATGTCGCGTTGTTCAACGTTGAGCTCAAACGGAGGGGGGGGGGCGAAGCCATATGGAGCTCCTTCGGCGCTGCGGCGGGGCAAAGTCGGGGCTCCGCTTTTAAAGGGCCAGAAGCCTGATATCGCCTTAAGGTCTAGCGGTCAGAAACAGATGGGTCAAATGACATCGACGAGTCAGGAGCTATCCATCGGGAGATCACTCCATGTCACTTTCTCCCTACGCTGATGCCTGTACAACTGAAGTGCTCACTTCACTTCCTATTTCCTCTGGCTCTTCAACTCTGTCATTACCCAAGAACGCAGGTTCTACGTGTGCCACCCTGAATCTATTGCTGCAAACCATATCATCTAGCCTGCATATATCTGGTAATCCCCAAATCATATTCTTCCAGGCCTTTAAAGCGTACTGAAGTGCTCTGTAATAATTATGAGATGAGATCAATTACACCACAAATTACTTTTCCTACATTTTGACATCAGATACTGCTTGGAATAATGATATTCTTAGTGTTGAATGATGATAATCTTGGGAGATCGGTGCATTGTGTTTCCTGTGAGTGAGTTTGAGAGAGAAAAAACTACAACAGACTAATTGCATGAATAATTTAAAAAAGAATAAGCACTGGCAGGGTTCTGCAGATTGAATTTCCACAGTCCTGAAACCCCATTTCTGCAACGCAACAATGGGAAAGTTACTCTCCTTCCTCATCAATAACCAAAATCAGGTTAACATCATTATATTCCACTCAAGCTGAGGAGTCTAAAGTTGAGAAATTGGAAAAGTACACAGAAGTAAACTGATCAGACTAATCTAAAAGATGTGCGATCGTATGTCTTGGCACATCAGACATTCACTTTTTCATGGAAAATGCCATTCCATATATATCATTTTACATTTATTAGAGGTATTGCCATCAATATTATTTTGCAGATCCTCTTCACTTTCTTCTACTGTAAAACAAAAAAAACCTGCTTGACAAGTGCATAAACCTTTCAAACTTTGTGAAGTGCTGTGCCTCACCAGCCCACAGAGTCTGTACAAGGCAAAGTGCAAATGTCAAAGTCTATCCAGGCAATAATGAACAGCCTATCTCACATCTCTATATCTCAGAGCAGGTTATTACTGTACTTCTGGACTGAGCCGTGAGTCACTATCACAGCCCTGTAAGCTACACTGCAAATAAGCCTTGGGTCAACTAGAAAATGATTGTGAGGAAATGATCAAGGAAGATGCAATGTTAAAGGCTGGGGAATTCAAAGTATAATAACGACAATGTCCTCAAGGATCTCCATAATTTTCCAATATCTTTCTGCAGCAAAAA
>JBBBVU010000019.1:12454470-12466738 GCA_037177055.1 Atherinosoma microstoma
TACATGTGCTATTTAATCAATGTTTTTACAATAATGCTGATAACATTTGCAGGGATGCTTGAAACATGGAAGCAGATGACTTCAAAATTCAATCTAACAAGAAGTTGTTTTACAGGGACTAACGTGCGATAATGAATGGTTGATGGGTTGGAACAGGCCGATCCTGTACAGACAAGGCCACATGGATTCTCCTTATTACGCATAAACTCATTTCCTTTCCTGGACTCTGATGGATTTATCTGATGTGTTAGTGTTTCAGCCGGTTTGTTTAATTTTTTTTCAAACTAAATGGATTGCTCTCATTGAAGCTTGCAGATATAGAAATAGCATATGTATTAAACTTCATGATAGACTGATATAGATTCGTGATAGTGCATGACTTTGGCAAATTTTCTGGCTACACAGAAGATTCTTAATGTTGGACGGTAAGAACATGACAAACTATAACAGGATGATTCTGAATCCAGATCTGTATGGGTTAACAATTTTGATTTCCATAGAACATGTTATTTTCTTCAACACATTCCACTATGTAATAAAGATTTTCAACTGGAATATTTCATCAATCTAAGATGCGTTTAGTGTTTGCTTTGTTTTGAGCAGTGTATTTGCAATGTTTTCTTCATTTAATAGTTGTCTTTTTTCTTCTGTAAAACACTTTTTGGGTTGCTTTTATGCATTTATCAAAATCCAAAAAATTGAGCTGTATTCTGATGAAATTTAAATGTTTTCTGAACCAATGACAGGTGACAACAGATCTTACAGATGCATTTGTTCAATAGAGCCAATGTGTGCGATTAAATGCCACAAGATATGACTGCAAATTTTTATTTAATGTCCAATTATTTTTTTTTTCAAATCAAAGCTATGCCTGAAGCTCTTGGAAATTATCCAAAAATAAGCCTAAACAGTTTTGTTTTTGACAGAATGCTGCTATTTAAAAGTTTCCCAGACACCAAAAAAAAAAAAATCACTGTATTTCACAACACTGATTTTTAACCAAAGTTAAGTTTGAGTAACCGGTACTGCACGCGCCCCCCCCCCCCTGCCCTCTGCAAATATCTTCTGTCACCATAGAAGGATTTTAAACAGTTGGTAAGGTGCAGAGGAGAAAAAGCAATGTTTTCATTGTATTACATAGTAACATTTTTTTATAGCCGTTTTATTCACTCATCACATTGTAACATATCACATTTCAAAATCTGATGTCCATCTTATTAAATAGGAACACAATAAATAATCACTTCTGCACTGTTTGCCCACAACCTTCAAAGATGGACATTCACTAAACATATATTTTTGAGAACCAGGTTTAATAGACTCCAAGCCTTCCCTTCACACACGCACACAAACCATACACACTTAGCACACTTTCAAACACTCTTACATACTATACTGCATCAGTCCTGCAGTTTTGTTAACATTAACTGCAGAGATGTAGTAATTCTTGTGTACTACAAGTGTTTATGTATAAAGTGACTCTGGTGGAAACACTGACTGGGTGCTTCAGTCCATGAATCCATCTCTTCCACACTACATGTAATGAAAAAAACAACCCAAGCACATAGAAACATTGTATTATGCAAACTCTACCTTATGTGTTGCACTCAAACTGGAACTCAAAGAAATGTGTCAACAGAATCTGATGCTATAAACATAAACAGTTTTCCTATACCTGTCTTGTGAGTATTTTTGAGTTAGCTTTACACCTTCAAAAACCAAAAAACTAAATAATTTCACTTCATTTTTCAGTCCCATTTTCCACGTCTTTTCTAAGTAGACGTGGGCTATTTGTCAGATGTGGAGCAACAACAGAAAGTGAGAGGAAAAACGTTAAAAGACTTTGAAGTGGAGATGAAAATCAGGCGTTACCATGTAAACGCCAATGAACAGCAAAACAATACTTTCCATATTGCACAACTCATACCAACAAGTCTGAATCCCTGATTATCACATGCCTTCAGCATTTCATTTGACTTGTGCTGCTCATATGGATGTTAATAATTTCCATGTGGCAGATTTTTAAATGAGTGACCAATGGATTTATATATTGCATTGAGACTTAAAGGCTTAAGAAATACTAGTAGATGTAGAATAAAACTTATTTCAAAACTGGATACACAGCTCATTCAAATCCCTATAAACCATACATTTCTTAATAAATCGTAAAGGGACACTTTAAAATGGATGTTTAGGCTTTAAAATGGCAAATGCTAAAAAAAAAAAAAAAAAAAAAAAAAAATGTAATTAAATAAATCAAAGAAAGGACTTCCTGCTTTCAATCTGAGCAGATAGCATGGAAATAATAGTGTCTTACTTCAGAATCCTTATAAGCAGTGGTGAGTTATTTACAGCTTATACTGAATAAATCAAGTCTACAAGTGATTTGTATTGTCCAGTTGTGAAAAAGAGACATCACGTGTATCAGACACCAAAGAGTTCAAGTTAGACTATTAAGCAGCGGCTACAGGAGCTTCTTAAGCACAGTGCCATCTACTGACATATGAATTTCTGAAGCTTTATGAAAGGATTAGTGACCAAGGTCACAGAGAGAAGAAAAAAAAACGAGATGCTGAAAACAAAGAGTCTAAAAAAATAAAGTTTTGTTAATTCTCTGCATTTATAGTTTCTTTGTCCACACATTTGGTTCAACCTTCTTTATGACAATGGATTATTTTCAAAGAAATGAAACCATGAAAGCCTTATGTACATGCAAAGCCAACCTAGGTTTGCTCAGTTCAGCCAGCCATGAGTATGATGGATATGTTTGTGAGCAAACAGGTCAGTCATGATGCACTGCAAGTATAGGCTGCCTGCAAATGGGACAGGTGTTGTTTTCAGAGAGCCAGCGGTCAATGCAGTGGATGTGGAATTCATGGGAACAGGGCAGGCGGCGCAGCTTGTTGCCTTGAGCGTATTCATTGATGCAGACGCTGCATGCACGACCCATCTCGCCCTCCAGGTTGGCCTGACCATATGTACGTGTGGATAGATTGTCAATCTGTTCTTTGGTCAGGCCCCTGGGATGTTCATCATCTTCGTCATCATTGAGCAAAAAGAAGTGTGCCAACCGCAGGATGGGTAGGGTGCCATTTTCAACCAGGTTGTTGGTGTCTCTGCTATTAGCCCGTCCATCTGTGGTGCTCACCACTCCTCCCGCAAGTCTGGCCTGTCCATTCTGGTTGTCTTCACTCCCAAGCAAACCAATCCTCTCCTGGACAACCTCACCTGTACCAATCTGGCCAGGCACGGTGTCATTTGAATGTAGACGACTGGCAGGGCTGGTGTTACTATTAATGCCACTGCCATCTGTATGGCTAGGTGCAACAGCTTCAGAATCAGCCTCCGTCTCCATTAGGGAACTAAGCTCCCCAAATCCAGTCATAATCTGGCGCAAGATGGAGCGAAGGGCAGTGGAATTGGGTTCTCCCAAGCCCGTTTCACTGATGCGCCTCAGTGGAATCCGAATAGTGCTAACGTAGGTGCGGATCCCAGCTCGCTCAGAACGGGAGATGGTGCGTCTGAATCCACCACTGTCACTTTCAAACGTGACAGTATTCTCAGCCACCCGTGCACGGGATCTTGTTCTGCTAGCGATGCTGTCCCGATCGCGATTTTCACCAGGACGAATCCTTCTCACCTGCAAATCTAACATTATGGTTGGATGCCGCCTCACTGCTGTATTTCCTGTTCCTAATATGTGTGATTCGCTCTCACGCTCGGCTGTCTCTACAGTTGACTCATTTGGAGCAGCAGGTTCCGACACAGCCTCCCCGGTCTCCATTGACACAGAGGTTGTAACGCTGCCTGGCTCAATAGTATGAACGGTAGCGCCACTGAGGCCGCTGTTGGATGGTGGAGGGGTATTGACAACAGGTGTTCTGTGCAAAGGGGAACGACTTCGCCTTGACATGCGAGATGAAGCCCCGCTTGCTGTTGCAGCCCTGCGTGCACGACCACGGGATCGAGTCCTTCTGCCACGTGATTCGTGTCCCACAGCTGCAGCTTGTGACCCAGACTGGGGTGACACCCGAGGACAGTCTAAAGAAGCAGACATATCATCATGCCTCTGCTCGACTTCTACATTCAGAGACTGATGTTGAAAAGGTGTGGTTTGATCCACAGGAGGATTGGAAACGGTTGGATGAGGTGCTAAAGAGTGCAAAGTGGTACCCCTCCTCTGAGCAGCAGTCGTAGTGGCCTCTGGAGGAGGAGCAGGAAGTGCAGAGGGACTCATAGAAAGTGTGGTAGTGCTGCTGCGTGTACGCCGTGTCTGCATCCTTCTACTGATGGCCGGGCGGGGGGAGGGGTATGGAGCTGGCCTTGGGGTGGTTGAAGGGCGAGGGCCGGAGAGGGAGGAAGTCGTGCGTATAGAGGAGTGTGCAGTTGTGTTTGGGGCAGTCACCGGCAGCTCTGCCGTTACTGCAGTGTCCACAGTGTCATTGTGTTCCCCTGGTTCTGGCTGATCATGGTTTATGTTGATTTCCAGGCTAAAACGAAACTCCCCACTGTTAGGGTTGGTCCGACTAACAGCACGCCATGTCTGGTTGCCACTCTGCCCGCTGCGAGTAGCATTACCGGTGCGTCTGAAAGTGTTAAGCCACTCCAGTAATGAATCACCATTAGATGGTTCTGCTCTGGGCTCTGTGCCCCCTGTAAAAAACAAAACAATAAATACATAAGGTACACTGTATTATACATTTAATTTGGAAAGGCTGCAATCAGTCAAGACCCTTCTCCCCTAACTTACCTGCTCCTCGTCTCCCTCCAGCCCCTCTCTCCTCTCCCTCACCACTACTGCTCTGCTGTTCGCCAGACTCAGCAGTCTGCAAGCGCTGCTCAGTGCGAGGCTGAGATGACAAACGTTCTTTTGCTCCATCCAGACGATGCTGGAGCTCCTCTGCAGTCACCTCCCCTGTAAATCAAAAGGTGCATATGAACATGCAGGCTTTAATGTGTCATGAACATCAGCGTAAACATCTATGCACCAACACTTTTTCTTATATTTAGATTAAGAACAGGACAGGTAAATTTTTTAGTCTAACTGATTACAAAAGGTATTTCTTTGTAATGACTATAAGTTATGGAATAGAAATACATTTCTGTCAATTTATTTCAAACTTAAACCTCAACTGCATGGTCATGATAACACACTAACTGTCCAAAACTGCACCAGATCACAGATTCATCTCTTACTCTCAAATAAATCTCAAAATCAAGTACTACAAATAACAAATTAGAGCTTTTTACTGCTCATAAAATCCAACAGAAAATTAAGTGCATTGTATCCCCTACACTTCAAGATGTCAGTGCTTGTTGTTCCTTTCAGTATGACCATTTCTTAATGCCCCTATTCAGCCATTTTACAGTTGACCGATGTTATTTGTTTGTGTTGCATAAAAACTCATTAAAATTTTTGTCCACTTTAAAATGGTTGTTTGTCTTTTAACAACATTTGACTAATGAGATATGACTTAAGAAATTTCAAATCTATATTTTGAACGTAGGTTTCTGCAATTCCTACTTAGGCAAGAAAAAACGCTCTGTTGAACATGCTGTGGTCTGGAAATTACACCCCCCTTCAGAGTCCAGCTTTCCATGGATAGACTTGGCTCATACAGTGAGCACTAATTTATGAAAATGTCAAAGTACAAGCTTCTGATCTGACTTCATGTTGGAATATTTGCCTGTGATGTTACAATCTGTGTTGCAGAGCACTGGAACCGTTGGATGGTTCCTGTGTGTAAATGTGACCACTAGAGAATCTGATGCAAGGTTGGGTGGTCACCAGTATATCAAAAAAACAATACAAGGAAAACAAAACAAAAAAACAATTCTGGTACAGGAAAATCAATCTGTGCATCCCTGAATACAATACACATATTGTAAAACCTTTATATCGGTGAGTAGGCCTACACTGACAGCTCTAGTCTGTACTTAAATAGCGCAGGGTTCTCCTCACCAGGGGTTCCCAGCAGGTTGCTGTCTCTCATCAGGCGGTACTCCTCTTCACTCAATTCATTAATGAAGTGATAGTATGCCTCCTCCCGTCGAAGACGTTCTGCCTGCCTCCGACGTTCGTCTCCCCCACCAGGAGGGTCCATCACCATGAAAAGTGCTGAGGGGTAGATGAGGAATACTGTCAATTAGAGAAGAAATTTCTACCCGCAATAGCTTTCCACAAATTGACATTTGTAATCGCCACTGGATGCCCAAGAAAATTAAAAAATGAAATCCGCAGCCAAGGGCTATTTGATTCTGCTGCGAATAGACGAAGAACAAACGTTATGTTTGTCTATACATCCTACACTTGGTAACGTAATCTGGCGCAACAGACGGTGCAAATTAAAGCTAACCTAATACTGCCTTTCACCAGCAAAGATCAACCAAAGTCCGACTGTTAAAATCAACGCCATCCATTTTCTGTCGAAAGACTCCTCCAGCAATTGACTCAGTAAGGCTATGATAATCTTGCTAACGTTTGGCCTAGAGCATACCGCGGTAGATTCGTCCTAGACACACGAGCTAACACTCATTTAATCAACAGGAAGAGTCAGCCGACAGATGTCATAATGTTAAGGCAATATTCATGTAAGGTAATACAAACCAAGTGACAATACTATCTACGGAGAGCCATGTTGAAGGCAGGGCAATGAAGCAACAAAACTGGCGTTGTCATCCTGGTAAGCGACCAATCACCGCCTTAGTCTTACTGAGCGACACGGCAAGCATCCAATCGCTGATCTACACAGGCGGGACATGAGTGACTAAACAGAGGTTTCCTCCATGTAAACCCAGGGCAAAGAAGGGAAAGACAAAGAATCTTGTCAGCAATATTCATCAAAAGGACATTTGGGATGTTTGCTCCTGAAAATTTTACACGTTACTGTCAAACAAATACACCAGTCAGTCGTGGGGTTTTCAATACTGCCAAGGGTTAATTACAATGCGCAATGCTTCAGCCGTTAACTAAGCGCTAGCATGTTAGCGCAACCAACGTTAGCGAATAGCAATCAGTCGACACTAGTGCTAGCCGACTCGCCAGCGAGCTGCAGGGCTGACAAACTCATCACGTATTTACATGTCAAACAGTCTTATCAAGCAGATAGCATTCATAGAACCTAACACGTAATCACAGCATGTTTCTAGGTATGACATTTAAAGGAATTAAGTACCTGACAAAGCAGCTATAATATGGACGGTTCCTTCAGCTCCCCCTCTCTCGCACCAAGATGGGACCAGTAGTACAACATTACGTCGTCCGTCACAAACAACTTGCTTGGCTCAATAGTTCCTAGGAAGCACAGCAAACAAAACATGGCGCAAGTCTTTATATACTCAAAAGACTATTCTTAGTGGCGCAAGACGACCTATTGACAATACTGTGAAAGTGATTCCTTTTATTCTGAGAAAATTACTTTCTGTAGCTGCTATATGTTGCGGTAATAGTGTAGCTTTTGCTTCTTTATTTACTAATTAGCAAATTAGTAATAGAGCAAGTAATATAAGCAGTTGTCTTAAGGAAAACTGTTTAATGTTGATAGTGTTTAAAAAGAGCTTTCTGAATTAATGAAGTTTATTCTGCTTTCTAAAAAATTATTATTATTATCATTTTTTTTTCTACAAAAAATGATGTGCTGAATGTGTATAAAGAAAAAGCTATCACACAATGCAATAAATGGCTGAGTACGTTACCCTGTATTATGCAGTGGATTTTGATACTATTGAATTTATGAACCAATATGCCCCACTACCATATGAAAGATATATGTTTCCTTAAACATATTTCTTCCTATCAGTTGTTGTGTTGTTTTAACAATTATAGACCAACTTTAGTGTCATATCACAGTAATACATCCTAGTGTCTTCATGAATAAAGCCTGTCAAAGCTTTTGGCAGTTTTTCCTCACAGTCACACAACATCATTGAATCATCCTACCGTTCCTCAAAATACTGTGGATGCAGAGAGCTTCGAATAAACACCAATATAATTCAAAACCACATACAGATACATCTGTCTATATTTTGAATTAGTTTTGCAACTCTTTCACTCAAGGTGTCTCGTTTATCTGAGGGTGTTGGACCATACCCATATTCAGAATTCTCAATTTAGTAAAATGGATTAATATTTTGATGGTGTCAAGACTAGTAGATATGTTTGTGAGTAGGCTACATACTAAAAGTGCAACCATAAAAACGAGAAAACCTTTTTCACAAAACGAGTTTGTTATATCTCCACAAACTTATACTTCAAGTTTTATTTTTACGAGTGGGAATTTCCTCACTGTGGACTCTTGTCTATCCATTTTAATTTCTTCTTTCTATTCTGCAGGCTCTCTTTACGACGTTTTACGACAATGCCGTGCGTCAATATACCGTCGTTACCGACTGAAGTGCGTCTCTTTGGAGCTGATACCGGCTGAGAGAAACGCAGCAACAAGAGAAAGAAATATATATAACCTAGCTCGTTTCTGCCTGAACTATCCCCGAGCACCGCGCACCCCCTCCTGAAGACTACATTTAACCCGAAAACTCGATGCGGAAGCTGGGTTAAAAGAAGAAAGGGCCACGCTGGGGAAGGCAACTAGCTGAAATACCAAACCAAAGCTCGTTAGAGGAGCCTAGTTGCCTCCCAAGCGACGCTTTAAATAAGGAAGGAGCGCATACGTTTTGCCCCAAACACAGTGGTGAAAATGGACTATGATTTTAAAGTAAAGCTCACCGGCGAAAGAGAACGTGTCGAGGACCTGTTCGAGTACGAAGGATGCAAAGTGGGAAGAGGCACCTACGGTCATGTTTACAAGGCGAAGAGAAAAGATGGGTGAGTTGATGACCAGCAAGGCCTCCAGCCTGTGAACCCTGCGACAGCACCCTCCCTTTCCCAAATAAAATTAAACGATTTCTCTCATTTTTCTCCCTTTCGAGGCGACTGTGCGAGGGGGCGCATTGCTGAGGGATTTACGTAGACAAATGCGTTTGGAGTGGCAGTAAACTAGAATTGCCTGCACATTTGGGATGCTGGTTAAGCTTTTTGTAGCAGAACATATGTGCTTTGCCACTTGGATCGTGTTTTTTTTCTTTCTTTTACATGTGAGGCTTACATTGTCATGCACTTGTTTTCTGCTGTGTTGTTGTTTTATTGTGGATATAGTTGAATGTGTCGCAGTTTAGTTATTTTCTAGGTGATGTGGTAAATGTAGGATTTGGCAGGTGCATCTGTGTGATTATCGAGGAATATATCTTTTATCATACTCAGGTTAAATACCTCTGCATACCTCAAAATGAACACACAATCCCTTACAAACCTGGGTTTTATGTTTTATCATGTATATACATGATATGACTGAGACATGAATGTATATGCCCATAAAAATTATTTTGAATATCAGCTTGGCCCAAAATTAGGACAGGCTGATGTGGTCTTATTTGCCCCAGTTGTAGCTATTGTCAGGATTTTCTTAGATCATCCCAGTGTGTGAAAATAGGTGAACAGTTTCATTTGGAAATATGACGTTAATATATTTTAAATTGAAGTGACATTGCAGCAACATACAAGAACATTTCAACTTTCTGTTATAGTAAAAGGTTCAACCAGAAAACCACTTCTGTTTTCAGTTTCTTTAGAAACCTATGTAGCTAATGTTGATAATAGTTTTGTCACATTGTACAATATAATGTTACCCCCTGAAGCCATGGTATTTTCTGAGGTGGTATAAATCTCATACCATTCAACCCATTCACATAAGATGAAGTTCTAGTTAAGTCTTTCTTTCTTTCTTTCTTTCTTTCTTTCTTTCTTTCTTTCTCCAGTGTATCTGTACATTTGAAAGGTTTTTTAGTATATGTCTGTACCAGTGGACTCTTGGTGAGAGTTGGAATAACATGGCATTTTTGTTGCCTGTGAGACTAGATGCTCTGCATTTAAGATAAGAGGATATAAATGTAATATACGTCTGTAAAATATCAACCAAAGATAGGCATAAAATATCAATCTGTTGACAATTAGATGAATAGCTTGTATATAGAAAATAATGCCTACGTTTTAAGTTACTTTAATAATGTTTCCCCCCCCCCCTTATTTAACTTAATCTTTTCATTTCTTTTATTAATTTAGATTTTTACTTATGTGTGCTGTTGTATTTTAGTCATGGTAGGAAAGTGGCTTGAAGTAAAGTTCGTTAAAGATTTGCACAAACTGGATACATTAGTTTATTAAACCCTTAAGGACGCCAGGGCGCCACCCCACCTTCTTCTCTAAAACTCTCCTGCGGTTTCTAATGCAATCCCTGTAACAATCTGAGCTATGTGCAGACCAAAGCTGGGAAGAGTTTGAGCTACCAGGTCCATACAAGGCCTTTTATTACAGCCCTGGACGATAGTGGCAGCAAGAACCACAAAAAAAAAAGCCCCAAAGTGTTTGAACATGTTTAATTTGACTCTTGGGCTAAGTTGTGCTGCAACATTCGGCTGAGGCCTGAAGAGGCACAGAGCATGGGTTTATGAGTTGATTTAGGCCAGGGGGAGGGAGAGCTTGTAACCAATTCATTCAAGTGAGAGCCAGTCCCCGTGCTCAATTTGTCCCTCACCAGCTGCCAGACAGGGCCTTTTTCCTTTCCCCTTCTATTGTTTTGCGCCTCAGAGGTGAGGTTGATTACACAAATCTGGAGGTAATGCAACTCGGCCTCTTCTCTGTGCCAGCTGCCAAGTGCCTCCCTTTAATTCTGTTTCTGTGCAGACAGCTCTCTGGGGGTCTGCCGTCTAGTCTCGTGTTTATGTTGCTATGCCTCTCTCTGTGTTTGTAGGAAGGATGATAAGGACTACGCCCTCAAACAGATTGAAGGCACTGGCATCTCCATGTCAGCCTGCAGAGAGATTGCAGTAAGAGCTTGGCTTACTCTTATTTCTTTTGTGTGGTCTGTGATTGAGACCACCTCCAGGTCATTCCTAAGTGCTGCATTTAAACTGAGAATCACCTTCACTTTTGTGTGTGTGTGTGTGTGTGTGTGTGATGGTCAAATTTGCAGCAGGTATGAAATATAAACTTAAGGAAAAAAATTGAAGTAAATATTATGGTAATGCATGCAAGAGTAGAAACAATGTCAATTATCTCAATTATGTCCCCACAATCAACACCTCAAAACATGCTACGATTAAAGAAATTATCTTTGTGTTGTATTGCACTAGATTGAGGATGTTAATGTATCCATTCCCTGTATGCATTATATATGAATAATACTATTGTTAGTAATTCTAATGTAGGTTACATTTAATTGTATAAACTGCTTCTTTAATTATTTAATTGTTATCTGTGTTGTCTGGCACGAGATTATGAGGTCGTTGCTCTGAACGGGTTCATTTGTTGCAGCTGTTGCGGGAGCTGAAGCACCCCAACGTCATCTCACTGCAGAAGGTTTTCCTGTCACACGCTGACCGTAAAGTATGGCTGCTCTTTGACTACGCAGAACATGATCTCTGGGTAAAATACACACACACATTGGAGGTCCCTGACTTATCAAACATATTGTGAACTTTTCTACTGAATATATCCGTTTCAGATGGAATCTTAGTTGATACTTGTTGCTAACTTCATTTCATTTATTCATTTTCTTAAAAAAAAACAACTCTTGCAGCAGATAACCACCCAAATTCCACACAGTACATTTAGTATGTGATTAGGTTAAATATGCTGTCTCATTTAAACATTCATACACCAAGAACTACTTCATTTTGCTAGTTAAGTCTGCTGCATTACAGTTAAAACTGGCAGAGTATCAGAGCTGAAACGAATGTCATTTTCCACCCCAGAGCAGCTACACTCGCTCTCCCCTTCCAAAGAAGTGGAAAAACATGTCACACACCTCAGTTTTACCCATCTTGCCTGTAGCAAACTTGGTTTGATGACCGGATGTGAAGAAAAAGACACATTTCAGCCATTATGTATCAAAGTAACCATTATTTTGTCTTCCCATAGCACATTATTAAGTTTCACAGAGCCTCCAAAGCCAATAAGAAGCCACTTCAGCTGCCTAGGGGAATGGTGAAATCTTTGCTGTACCAGATTCTGGATGGCATCCATTACCTCCATGCCAACTGGGTCCTTCACAGAGATCTTGTAAGAGGATTGAGTTATCAGGGAAAATGTGGTTAACAGTTAATGAAGTTTGGAAGATAGGTGGAGACCATGTGAAGCTATATCCGTCTCCATCGGTCATTAGAAGTTAGATTAATGTATATATACGTGTGTATGTATGTATTATTTATGTATAAG
>JBBBVU010000019.1:12468372-12496380 GCA_037177055.1 Atherinosoma microstoma
CTATCTATCTATCTATCTATCTATCTATCTATCTATCTATCTATCTATCTATCTATCTATCTATCTATCTATCTTTACATTTGCTCTTACTCCTTTACAGATACACAAACTGCAGCCTTATAAAGTACATGGAAAAACATAAAGTTAAACCAGACAGTAAAGCATTCCACTTGGTGAGTTAATGGATTACTTGCATGAAATCATCAGCATTTCTGGTTCTGTTATTGCTTCTTGTTTGGTACTAAAACTTTACTAATCTATACAGCTGCAAAAGCTATTGACCATGGACCCCATCCGTAGAATCACATCTGAACAGGCAATGCAGGACCCTTACTTTTTAGAGGAACCCCTGCCCACTTCTGAGTGAGTTATGGCAAATGCACACATATATGCAGCCTCCATCCAGTTTTATATACAGTGTCACGTGTTGGTCCTTAGCTTGACTCACATGATTGAGGGACCTCTTGAACAGGTCTCTTGGCTAATTCAATCTGAGTCATGGGAATAAATGTTTGAAAATGACAAGATTCATTTCCTTTTTTTCTTTGTTTCTACAGTGTGTTTGCAGGCTGTCAGATTCCTTACCCCAAGAGAGAGTTCCTGACAGAGGAAGAGCCAGAGGACAAGGCAGACAAAGTAAAATATCGACGGGCCTCATGTTGTCTTTCTAGTCAATAAACATCCTTATTTGCTTGAGTGTGCTTAAAGAAAAGGGAAACCGGAGTAGGGTGATAAATGCACAATAGAGTTGAACAGCAGTTTGTTTCAGTCTTTTTTTTTTGTTTTTGCCCTTTTAGAAGAACCAGCAGCAGCAACAGGGAAACAACCACACAAATGGGGCGGGTCACACTGGCAACCCGGATAACAGCCACGCCCAGGGCCCGCCTCTGAAGAAAGTGCGAGTTGTCCCACCCACCACTACCTCAGGTGGCCTCATTATGACCTCAGATTACCAGGTAAATCTGTCTCACACACTTGCCACCAATGTGCTCCGAGGTCACACTGCAGCTCCATCCATCCGTTTTTCGTTGGCAGCCGAGGCAGCTTCCCAAGCTCTTCTAAGTGGACACAGAGATGTTCCCAAACCAGCCGAGAGCTCTAAACTTTCCCACCGAGCCTTGGGTCCGCCCCAGGGTGTCCCCCTCAGAGGACAAGCCCAAAAATACCTCCCTCTCATGACACCCTAAATGTTTAAATCCTGATTACTTTTGGCACTTACCAGGCAATTTTCAGATAAAATTTTGATGGGGATAAGGTCAGCTTGGATCCTTTTGATGGGCCATTTAAGCTTCATTGTGTTGCACAATGTAGTACAGTCCTCATGAGGCAACATTAGGAGGATGTTATGGGGTTTCTAAAGCTGTCACCATCCCACAAATTGGTTTTAAGTAAAGACGCAGATCAAGTTGTGTCTAAACCCAATAAAAAGTTCTGCCAGTAACATGTCTATTAAAGTATCCCTCAGTACTGCAGATCTTTAAATCGCCTTAAGTAGCCTTATTATTCATTCTGCCTCCACGTGGCCAAAAAGCTGCAACATGTTTCCACTTTGAACATTTTATTTCTTCACATTGTAAACATGAAAGAACAACTAAACTATTGCATTAAACAAGATTTAACATATCGCTGTTTTCTTTGTCCCTGCAGCGCTCTAATCCACATGCTGCCTACCAGAACCCTGGACCAAGCACATCACTGCCCCAAAGCAGCATGGGATACTCCTCTACCTCCCAACAGCCGCCCCAGTACTCCCACCAGACCCACCGCTACTGAATCACCCTTCCGAAACAAAACACGCACACATTTCTAGACACATGTACTCACACATGCCCACCTGAACGAATGTACTGAGGGATGTGGAGATGTCCACGGCAACAAACCTTTCCACCAACCACCCTGCCCCGCCTCACAGGGGGACACCGTCTCTGCAGCAGTACGTTAGGCCAGACTGACAACAGTCTGCACTTGTTCCAGATAACACAGCACAACTCCAGTATTAGAAACACAGCATAGAGCAAAGCCTGATAAGTGAAAGACAAGGTGGGAGGATAAATGAAAGCATTCATGATTAACAGCCTGCTTCTGTTGCTCAATCATAATCAAACAGGCCAAGAAAAGAGAAGATGTCTCGGTTTCGACGGACACATGTTAATCTGTAGTGTCGTCTCCTCCCTTCCTCTGCTTCACCTGTCACCTCCACCTACGCTCGACCCCCAGCCAGCTCCCCTCTTCCCCCTCAAAGCTTGGATGAGACTGAAAGCTGCTATGTGACTGCCAGCGTCGACAGATTCCTAGTCCATCTGTCCTCCTGTCAGTCTGTCCGTTTATTTTGTGTGTAGGGTCCTGTGAGGGCCTCAGCTGAGGACTGAACCGAGCTGCTGTGAAGCAAGCCGGGAGGATGCGGAGCCCCTGCAGCTGTGGCATTGAGGGTTTTTTCTTAAGAGAGGAAAACAAAAAAAACAAAAAAGAAAAAGGCAAAAAAAGATTTTAGTAGTTTATAATTTAATTTGTTTTCATGGTTTTGTTTTCATGGCAAGAGTGGCATAGCAGCTTGCGCGAGGTGAGCGTTCAGCTGCTGTACGCTTTGGGTAAGCCTTACAACATGACAAAACCAACCAATCGCATGGAGGACGGCAGATGGAACATGCATTGTACTGTATTGTATTGAAATATTTTACATGAAGCAAATATCCTGACAATAAAAGTGGAAGCATTCATTTTGTTGATATTTTGGAAGTATGCGTTCAATGGCAGCAGTTCTGTTATGTTCTTTGAAGCATCTTTCCATTACTAAATAATCAGATTGACATACTCTGGATTGAATTTTTAATCTTTGTTTATTTGATATAACATTTCAGCAACACATTTAAAAAGTCTTCTTTTTTTTGAGACTGGGGGAGCAAAAAGATTGAGGGGAGGAGCATGACTTAGTTGTGTAATACCAACAAAAAGGTAAACTTTATGTAATAACTGATATGACATAGTAGGAGATCAATACCATGACTGGGTATGAGAAGAGCACCCAATGAGGTCAGGTCTTTTGGAAGAAAAGATGGGGATAGGATCCCGACTCTGGACAAAAAGTTAAGGAATTTAAGAATTAAATCATTATCTGTAGATTTCATTATCTACAGGACAAAATATTAGGAAATAAAAATAATAAAGAAAGCTGTTTTCAGAAGTGACAAAGATGAAAATTACTGGTGAATTATTGTGATCATACCCTCAAGCTGCATGGCATTGAAAACAAATTCAATTATGTTGCAAAAACTACCATGTAAAGATAAATATTTTGGCATTCTCTAAATGCCCCTTAGCTGTCCCCCTCCATTTAGTTGAGAAAACGTGCTTTTTCTTAAGGGGATCAATGAGTAGCCCTTCAGCCAACCCTGGCAATGGGGCCACCTGGTTGGCCGGATGACTGCCATTTCTTCATCTCTTGAAGAAATGGATACCATACCTCTGTAAAATGGAGGGAAAGGCCTGGGATTGGATTATAAAATGTTAACGAGACCCAGTGATCTAAACACATGTCATAATTATTTAAAATTCTTTCTTAAAGTAATGCTGTGTTTTGAATCAAGAGGTGAGCAAACATTTAACATTTTGTCAACACAGTTAAAGTAAATGTACACCTGGGATATTTTGGGGGTGTTGCAAAAATGCACATGACAAGAGTACCTTGCATATCTGTTAAGGCACAGACATTACTCCGTTGTGGATACTAAACAGGCCAGACCTCTCACCCGCTGAAAAATCTATTAAATTGTGAAACTGAAACAAGACCCTGAACTGTTGAGATGCTAAAATTTCTTATCAGGCAAAAAAGAGAACATATTTTTTTCATATTGCCAGTATATTTGCTTTAAAATCCCAACATACCGTCAGTAACTCTGTACCCTTTCCACATATGTAGCATCTATAGGTTGTGAATGTCTTCTTTCCTTGTTCAGGAATAGAAATAGTTTTTAAAAACCAAAGCTCACTTTCCCTTTATTCACTAATAGTGCCCATTTTCTTAGTCCTTTCCATTTATTTTATAGCAGGGATCATCATTTTTGTCTACAAACACACCTGCGAGACTAGACTGTAGATCTAATAATAGCAAGTCATCTCATTGAACCTCCAGGATGCTGGCCCAGCTATTTTTATTATACTGTAGCCTACTCTCTCCAGCTCTGCATCTGTACCTGATAACCTACTAACCCCCTAAAAGCCTCAGTAGTAGCAGTGCACAGTTTTATGTTATTTCTCGTTGTTTAAATAGATTTTCAACTGTAAAATACAGCCTCATAAATCATCTAATTTATAACGCCTATCGTCTTAGCAAGGGGACCAAGTTGAATGAAAAAAGAAAAGCCCTTCAGCAACACCCAACTGTTGCCCCGCCCCCTTCATTAGCGGCAACGCTTTCGACGCGGGGAGGTTTCCTGTCAATCATAACACTTAAGATATCCTATTGGTTAATAGGAACGCCAATCACGTATTAAATCTTCTATCTGAAGATATGATAAGCTGTTGAGGGAAGAGGGGCGTGTCCCCCTCCTCAAAGGATTTTCCCCAGAGTAGCCAGACGGGCTGAGGGATGCAGGATGGCAGAGCTAATAGGAGTATCTAACGGGACATGCGGACGGGTTGATTTCTTCCTATAATTCGAGTACTGGTGAGGGCCTTATGATACTTTTTACAACAACTAGTAAGACTCTTTGTTATGAAGGCGACATTTGTATGGGTTTTTCTCTTGACCCTGGTAGCTTTTGTCCAAACTAAGTAATCGACCACTGGTCATATGCTAGCTAACCAAGTGGTCAGTTAGAGCAGACCCCCATATGACTATAATAGACGGACTCTAAAATTTGTAACACTGAATGTTATTCTCCGTGCCTGATAACTTTAATGCTTTTTAATCAGGTCAATTTTATTTGCTCTACTCTAGCGTTTGATTTGTACTTTAAACGTAAACCGCTGGTTTATTTGAGATTAAAACTGGTACATAAAGTCGCATGCACCGAGATGGAGGAACAGATGTGGGTCAGTCCATCGGTAACGGGAGGCGACGGTGCGGAACAGTGATTGATCACGGTTGCCATCAATTTACGCCTGTGTGTGCGCGCGTGCATGTTTCTGTGAATGAGCGTGCACTGTGGTCATATTCATCAGCCTAAGGGTAGGGAAAAGGGAGTGTGTGGCTAAACTGAGAATGTAGGCATGAAACATTGAAAAGTGTATTTTAAGATAACTCCACAATGTAATGCCTTGCGATTTGTTGATGTTTTGAATATTGAAAAATGATTCATGCCAATTTATTAAAAAATAAAAAAGTTACTAATAACTGTGGGTCGTGACAGCTCACTATTATTATCATCGTCTGCAACAAATCAACATTTCAAAATAATTTTTGTTGTGCAGCCTAATCTATAAAATAAAACATAAATTCAAAACATGCCAATGAAAAGTTTTGATATGTTTGATATTTCCCTTTATTAATGTGTCCAACACAAATGTCTTCTTTCCAGCTACTTTTTGATTAATACTTAAATTAAGTGCTAATTAATAATAATAAAAAATGTTTACCTAACCAACCACCAAATAAAAAAGCTTCTTGGCCGACTGTATTATCCATCAGACTTATAACACATTAAGGTCTCATTTGCATAAATAAGTCAGGTATTTGAGCAAGAATAATCCTGAGGATTTACTTAAGAGATCCAGTGTTAAGACTGAGTGACAGGCTCAAAGATACTGTATATGTTCAGATGTACCACAGCCTTACAAGACATTTTTTTTATAAATCGCATAAAATTTCTGGGTATTTATGTTGTTTCTATTTCTATTTTTCAGGTAAAATGTTAATTGGGACAATTTTATATGGGGACAGTAAAATCATCACATTGTGATTTTTTCCAAGTTACTTAACAGTGGTATTGGATTATTGCAAAGCTTTCTGGCTCTAGAAAAGTAGAAAAATTTAAAAAATGATAGCTCAGCAGGATTCAATATTTAGTCGAGTTCTACCTAGATTCCACTGTGTGTCTGTCCTTGACTAATATTGGAACGAGCAGACATTCATGCACAAGATAGAGTCACGACAGGATTTATTCTAACTTCACATTTAGGACAGTGTGACCTGACGTAATCGAGGTTGCATTATTTACAACACCAGAACAAGCAAATAAGCCTCTGACACAAGAAGCTCTACTCGGCACATAAATTGGTAATGACTCCCCTTTCAGAACTTAATGGAGTTCTCACATCTGTAGTAAAGGCTTCCTCCATCCATCAGTGCATGTTGTTGTAGAGATGTAGGCATCTTGCAGGAGTCACGGGGGTGGTGTGTTTTACCCCGGATGCAGTCTGAATGTCACATCTCTGAGGATCAAAGGCATTTTTTGCTGCTGATGGGGCGTTTTACATGCTGCTAATGGGACGTTTGAGAGGCTACCTGGTGTGTTGGAACATATTTGTTTAGCTGAATGGCTGAATTTATGTGTTGTGTAGTAATAATTAAAGCCTCCAAACACATGATGCTCAGGAGAAGCTTGGCAAAATAAATGTGAGGATGAGAATATGAGATTGATGGCAGCTGTGGGTTTAAGCTCAGGCTTTAAACTCCCCATCTTCCTCCCTCAGTGAGTGGAGGATGATGGAGGCGTGCTTGCTTGCTATGCTTTCATTGCTTCAGTAAAGGGGGCCTTAAAAAAGGTCGAAGAGGAGGAGGGGAGGATGCATGGGAGTGCTAGTGCTGTTGCCGTGTGAACGGAGCTCTATTGTCCCGGGAACCTTTCAGTGGCTTCCCTGAGGTCCCTGTTCAAACCCCTCCCCCCACTCGATCCACTCTTTCTTCCTCACAAGCACATAAACACACACATATACTTTGTTCCCTATTTTACACACAATCTTAACTCTCGCGCACATACACACAGTCCTGTTTACTCTATCTTATCTGTCACACTTATATCCCACTTGGTGTCTCTCTCACGCATCCTCCCTTCACTTTCCCCTCATGTCTCACAAGCAGACAAGGCCTGTCCCTCCTCCCACTCACCCCTACTCGCTCATTATTTCGCCTCATCAGTGTGATTGTCATGCAAGCCAGACAGTGCAAGCAAAAACATGCAATCTTCTAATTTGCATCACTTCATTTCTATGCCACAGAAAGCCCAGTACTTTCAAAATGTTTATACCAAAAGCTCCACCTGCATATTTGTGTCAAATCAGTCCTTTCTGGCTATTGACGGTTACAGATGATAATTTAATTTGACTCTTTTGTTTTTTCCTTTTGTTGTTGGATTTTGCAAGGGGTTGCTTTCTGAGAAAGAAGGACCAGATGAGGACTCTGCTGGTGGGAATTGGCTTGGGTGAACACAAGTGGGTCTTGTCTTTTGTTGACAAGTGTAATGATACTTTCTGTAATGATAGAGGTTATTACACTATTATTACAGAGTTAGTGTGACAATACTAATTGAGTTTTTTTTGTATTGAATTTAAGATGTAATGTGAGTTTTTATTTAGTCTCTCATGAGGTAAGGGTTTACAAAAATTTTAATGAAAGAATATTAGAAAACTCCTTCATCTTTCGTGGTGTTCTGTTGGTTTATAAGGATTCATATTCAGAGAGGTATTTTCGTGTTTCATTTACCTGCTTGCTATCATTAGCCTTTTGTCAGACTGCCAGATCCCCTGTGTCTTTCCAACCTGCTTTTCTCTGGTAATTTTTGTGCATGTGTTTTTTTTTTTTTTTTTTAAAGTCTGGACTGAGTCATTTCTGAAGACTGTGCAAGAATAATAATAGGCTTTATTTAACCATATAAGTCAATTGAGAACCATTTCTCATTTACAATGACGACCTGGGCCAGAGGCAACAATAAAACATACATTCGGTCTAACAAAATGCCGGGAGACAAATTACAAAGTATTAGATACAATATACACAAGAAATTATTGATTATTAAAGGATGTGTTTCTCTCTGTCCTCTTGGTTGCTACTTGAGCCAAAGCTGTATTGTTCTGGACAGGAAGGAGAGTTGTGACAATAGGAGGACCAGGAAACAGGAGCCAGACTCACACTTCAAAAACAGGAAGCAGGAAGAGACACTGATAAGATGGCTGCTCCGATGCTCCCTGGGATTTTTCTTGCTTTAAGTGATCGTTTGTAGTCCTTTGAACTATAGAGTTCAGAGTGTCTGATCAGAGGGTAATCAGTCTTTTAATTTAGGCAGTCAAGTTCAGAGTTGGAGTGGGTGTGGGCAAAACTATTCAGCACTGTCTGTCTTCTGGAGAAAGTGATGATCCTTGAGTTTTTCCTTGGGGTGTATTTATTTTTCCACTTGTTTTTGGTGTTAACAATCTCTGGTTGTGTCAATTTTCCAGCTGGGCTTGTGACAAGCTGGCCTGGGATTAGCTGGCACGCTGTATCTTCCTATCCCTAATGCTTTAATCTCCCTGCTGGCTGCCAGAAGTCTTGTGGCTTTGGCACTGTGTTGGTCATCACTCTCAGTTCTGTGGTCAACAGCCCACCCACGTTTGTTTTTTATGCAAGATAAATACAGCATCTGCAGAGGGAGAACAGAAAAATAGGACCTTGCAATAAAATGTAACTCCTGACGATAACCACTGCAATAGCAAAAAAAAAAAAAACATTGTTTCCTTGAGGTTGACAGTTTTGGCCTAATGATGCATGCCCTTACACCCCAGCCCCTTTTCATGCACATGCATGCTTACAGTTGACAAAACTTTTCCCTTTTTCAGAGTTATTTATTGTGGTGCAAATGTAAGATTATCATTTCAAGAGCTTCTAGTCTTTTCCTGACATTGCCAGCAAAGCTTATTGCCTCGTATTCCTGCCATGTGGCAACTTACGTCCACATATTTTAGCCTACCTTCCAGAGTTTTGGTTCTGACATCTTTTTGTCTTCATTATCTATCAAGTCCTGTTGGAATGTTTTTAATTGTTCTTTTAGTAATATAGCTTTTGTCTGCTTGAATAGATTGATCTATTTTAACACAGTACAGAAGAGAGTAGAGGAACAACTATAGATAAAACCAAAGGACATTAGACTTAAACACTGAAGTGAAATGTGAAAAGATGCATATAAATTTGGTAAATAACATAAGTAAGATTGATCTTCTTTGGTCCTGGAAGGGAGCAGCATAGATGGCTTTTGGAAGCAATTGATTTAATTTTGCTGTTATTTTAGCATTTGAGAGAAGGGTTCATTAGTTTACTTATCACTTAATTTCAGCCAGGCCCATGTAATCAAAGGGGGAACACAGAAAACTACATTCCATGTTTATTGCATTTGATTCAGACTTTACAACTGTGGAGTTTCTGTTTACAAATGTATGCAGTAGCGTAACAAGTTAGCACCCTAGCAGGACCCTCCCTATCGCAATGATGTTCTGCTTGCTTTTCTTTCATCTGTGTGGATTTTGATACTTATTTATATGCAAATCCATAGCTACAGTTTACCAGTCTTCCTTTTGGGCACATCTTTTAACTTCAAATCACATGTTCATCCTTATTTAATTTTGATTGGTTGCTTGGCTGTTATAAGCACATTATAGATGGCCTAATTTGAAACAGTTGACAATGTATGGGAAGATAAGTTGAAGTGGATAATGAAGGCTGTTCTTGTTTCTTCATGATCAGAGGTGTCAGTTGAGCTGCATTACTTGCATATATTGTCAGTACACATTTGGTTCTAAGTTTGCCTTAAGAAATGAAAAGATGGCAGCCTTTAAGTAACTGCTGTCTATTTGAATGAAAAAACATACACAATATAAATAAATAGAAGCCAAACTTTCCTGTTTCCAGCCTTTAAATGGAAATATTGCTCTTCTCTGTGCTAATTTAATATTTTTGAGTTGTTGTCTAACTAGACTAAATAAGCAACTAATTTAGTAGTGTTGGCTCTGGAGAATTCTGACATCGCCTTGCTCCAACATATCAACCAAAACATTCATCATGGATGTAATTAGGAGTTTAATCGATGTGTTGCTCATTAACACTTAAGCAAATTAGATGCTGACCGGCCGCATCTCATTCAGTGTGTGCTTGTGTTTTCCTGCAGTTTGTGTTGGTGTGAGGCCTCGCCATGCCGCTGGTGAAGAGGAATATCGAGCCGCGTCACCTCTGCCGAGGGGAGCTGCCCGAGGGCATCGGCAGTGAGCTGGAGTGTGTGATGAACAACACGCTCTCTGCCATCATTCGTCAGCTCAGCAGCCTTAGTAAGACTCACACACTTAAGCACACAAACACCCAGCATTTCCTGCAAACAAACCGCTGCTTAAAGCTTCAAATGTGGAAGAAGGAGAACAACACGCAAATGTTTTTTTTGTTTTTTTTTGTGAATGCGTAACACTAAAACTGCATCCTGGGGCTGCAACCCCATTAAGTTCTGTATGATGATGTCTTCACTGTGTGTAGCCTCTTTGTAGCAGTACGACATCACATGCTCTCATTATTAATCCTGTAGCTGTGATTGATTTGGGTGTTGTCATAGTTACAGGGCTTGGGGTCACAGGGCTAGCAGCAGGCTTTACAGCAGGCTCGCACTGGAACATGGAGCATTGAAATGTAATCCTTTTAGACAGCACTGCAAAAACGATCCTATCTGTCCAGCTGTTGACATGTGACTGTGCAGTTACACTTTATGTGTGTTAGAGTGTGTGTTTATCTGTGTGAAAGCTGTTTGCGTGCATAGTTATTGATTTTTATGCTTACTGCAGATGTATTAGACAGTTATTACAGCACAAAGTTTATCTTCCCATCCATCTTCTGTGTCCATGTCCTTCATACTCGTCAACAGTGTGTCAATGTGTGTTCTTTTATATGATATCCTTTACCCATTTATCCCCAGCTGCACCCATTTTCCTGCTCTCACACTAACCTTGTTGAAAGTTTGTGGTGAACTTCAGCAGAAAAAAATTGAATCTGCACTTTTTTTTTCTTTTTTTCTGGCGCAGTCACATCGATTCTGTCTGTCTCTTATTGTGTCAAGGTCCTGCAGTGGGAGTGGGCCTTTCAGCAACAGCTGTGTGGGTTAAATATAAAAGTTCACACAGGACTGATGGGGAATATGTACAGACTGTGTACAATGTGCAGGTTTGTGTGCACATGTGTGCTAGTGGACCATAAGAATCCTCCAGAGAGGTCAGAGTTGACGGGCTCGGCGTGCCGGATCTGTGATTCTTCCTTCCTCTAAATGTTTTTCCTGCAGCCCATCCTGTCAGCAGTCGAGACACAAATAGCCCTTGTGTTTGCCATTCTACATATAACGTTGCATTGAGTGTTGCATGCTTAAACATTATTAGAACTGTACTAAAGTTTCTCAGGTTGTTTTTAATATGATGTTTTGTCTTTTCATTTGCCTATAGCCCAGATTTACTGTGTTTTGGGCTCTTAAAGTACTGGCTGAAATAGTTCTTTGACACCTGTAGGCTACTTCCTCTCCAGCCCATATTCTTCAAGAGCAGGGAGATCTTTGCCTCTGCCTGCATGGGTCATTCCCTAAAATATTGTGTTAAGAATACACATGTGAACTGGGTTTGGAACCAAAACACAGTAGTTAATGCATGTCAAAAAAGATTTGCAGTCCCCACTGATGACCCTAACGTCAGCTATTAATATGTTCGTAAGATGTTTTTACTACTAGTTATGATTCTTGATAAGTGCCCACTTTGACTCACAAATCTGTTTGTCACCAAGCCCAGCAATGTTGTGTGACTTGAGGCGTAGTTCACAAATATGATGTGTGAGGCTCCTCGCATTTGGTGCTAACATTAATCCTGGGAGATCCAATTAAAAATGGACAGAGCTAAATACAGCTGTGAACTCACTCAGGACAGGTTCAATATGCATTCAGATCTGATCCCTCAAGCCACTTTCAGAGATGGTCCTGGACACTTACAGCTGATTTCTCTGCTTCCCTTCATAACTGCCATTATTTACTTGTCATTCACCACTGATATTGTTCCATCATTATTCAAAACTGCAGCTGTCACTCATTTACTGAAAAAACCTGGTTCTGATCCCAACATCTTCAATAACCTCTGCCCCATCTCTAACTTACCATTCATCTCCAAAGTTCTCTAAAGAATAGTTGCCACTCAACTTCAGTCACATCTGTCTCAAAACAAGCTCTTTGTGACCTTCCAGTCTGGACTCCGCCCCCATATGGCACAGAAACTACCCTCATAAAAATTGTCCATGACCTTCTTATTGCAGCTGACTCCGGTTTCCTCTCCATTCTCATCTTCCTTGATCTGGGTGCGGCCTTTAACACCATCTCTCACCCCATCTTCGTCAGTAGACTCTCCTCCATTGGCATCACTCGCACTCCCCATCGACTGGTTTCACTCTTATTTCTCAGGCTGTTCCCCGGGGCTCTGTCCTGGGGCCCCATCTCTTCATCACTTACCTCCACCCCATTGGCTATACTTTGTACAAATTTAACATTCATTTTCAGTTCCGTGGATAACACCCAGCACTACCTCTCGTGCAAACCCAACTCCACACTCCCACCCTCTTCCCTCACCTCCTGTTTATCTGAAATAAAAACTTGGTTCGCCTCAAACTTCCTGAAACTAAACAGTGTTCAAACAGAAATTCTCCTCGTAGGAACAAAATTCATATTATCGAAAAGTGACCGTTTCTCCCTGACCATTGACAGCTCTTCAGTTTCCCCATCCCCTCAGGTGAAGAGTCTGGGTGTCATCCTTAACAGTGCATTGTTATTCCACTCTCACATCAATAGCATCACCCGGTCTGCATATTTCCACCTCTGAAAAATCAATAGACTCCGCCCTTCCCTCACCCCCCCCATACTGCTGCTATTCTTGTCCACAGACTCAGCACCTCCTGGATTGATTCTTCCAATTCTCCCCTCTTTGGCCTTCCTCAAAAGTCTCTTCATAAGCTCCAACTGGTTAAGAAAACAGCTGCTCGCATCATCACTAAAACCCTCTCATATCACCATATCACCCCCACCCTACAGCAACTCCACTGGCTCCTGGTGTTCCATCAAATTCAGTTCAAACTCGGCCTTTATACTTTCAAGGCCATCCATAAACTCACCCCTCCATATCTGTCTGACATCTTCCACATCACCACCCCATCCACAACCAAAATATTGTTATTATAACAATAATCTAAATGAAATCCATCGGGCACACATTCTGGGGCACCTAATGACCTGTTGTGACTACACTCAAGCCTCTGAGCTACCACCAGGATGTTTTGTTGCTCTCCAAGCTCATTTACAGTCTACACAACAACAAAAAAGGCCATGCACTTTGTGGTCTGTGGAAGTGATATGGCAGCTCCTACAGTTTCATTTGAGGCATCACTTAAAGCTAGAAGCATTTCTTTTTACAAAATATTTGTCAGTGGAATAAAAGAAGGCCTTAATAATTGATTAAAAACCCTGAGGTAAAGAGTCTCCATTAATGACAGCAGGGTCAAAAAGTTATCAGGAAAAAAGTACGGTTGCGTTATGGTCACTGGGTCGGCTCAAACATGTACAGTTGGATTTATATTTGGCTGATGTTAAATTATTCATAAGGAAAGTTGTAATATGAAGTAGTATTAGTTATCATTCCCCGCACAGGCCCTCAGACTCTAGTTTCACATTGTGTGACATGATCATTGTATTGATTGACTCACTTGACTCCAGATAAAGATTAAAAGTCTCCTTCTTTTTCTCAAATTTCCCATGTCCTTATTCTCCTGCTCTTTCTTTCCAGGTAAACATGCAGAGGACATATTTGGCGAGCTTTTTAATGAAGCCAACACTTTCTACATGCGTGCCAACTCTCTCCAGGACCGGATCGACCGGCTGGCTGTAAAAGTCACACAGCTGGACTCCACTGTGGAGGAAGGTGGGTCAGAGGGTAGAAAGCGCAGCAGGCCACTATTCACTACTTTCATGTTTCATGTTTGCTGAATGTTCTTGTCTTTGCTTTTCACTTGTTCCCAGTTTTTTTTTTTTTTTGAGCAGGTCAATCATATGTCATTTGTTGTCTTTTTCTTTTTGTGCTTTCAGTTTCTCTGCAAGACATCAACATGAGGAAGGCTTTTAAGAGTTCCACTACACAAGACCAGCAGGTGGTGTCCAAGAGCAGTGTGCCCATTCCTGTCAAAGAGATGTACAACGTCAGTGACAAACCTCCGCCTCTGACCATCCTCTCACCTTACAGGTCAGTGCTGTCAACACATACACAAGCACTCACACATTCAATTTGCTTTCTGCAGCAAAGTCACTGATACTTTTCCTGTGATCAACTGATTTTGAATGACTTTTTTTAACCAAATTGAGTTAAGAAAGTACTAACATTTTTATTGGCATGAACAACTTTTAGACAGTGAGTTGATCCGTTATC
Organism: Atherinosoma microstoma; assembly: GCA_037177055.1. Lineage (NCBI taxonomy): Eukaryota > Metazoa > Chordata > Actinopteri > Atheriniformes > Atherinidae > Atherinosoma > Atherinosoma microstoma. The sequence goes on from JBBBVU010000019.1 coordinate 12,482,752, forward strand.
TGCAGTTTATGTAGGTCCATGTTATGAAGTCATTACACTCTTGAGAAGTAATGAAACTTTATTTGATCTTAAATAACTCATAGCTATAATGTCTTCACTGGTCTGTTTTTTTCCTATTTGTGAATGCTTAATATGACTTTAAAAGAAACATTCAGTATAAGTGGTATTAAGTGGGTCTTGTATCAAGCTTCAACTTTCACCAGTTTTTTATTATCCATGGTGAAACAGCAGACTTAGTGCTGATATCTTTCTTACCTGATAGTGTAGCTGCTGTTATTCAGGATGCTTTCCATTGCATGAATGAATTATATATTTAACATGTCAAAACTCTGAATTTTAACTCCCTACCCTGACTACACTGTTTCTTCTCCGTTTTTATTTCCTGTCATCTCTAGTTATGCTACCTTTGTGATAAAAAATGCAGCAGACCAATTCACTCTTGTTCCTACGTACCTCGTCCTTTGTAACTATTCTTCAATATTCACAGCTTTTACATATATTATTCCCAACTAGGCCCAATTATGCATTCATTCTCTTTATGTAGCGGCATAACCTTTCCGGTGTTCATTTCTGTAGGGATGACCATAAAGAAGCACTTAAATTCTACACAGACCCATCCTACTTCTTTGACTTGTGGAAAGAAAAGATGCTACAAGACACCGAGGACAAGAGGAAAGAAAAAAGGAAGCAGAAGGTACAGTACTGGCCTAGAGTAACTCTCAGATAATATTTAGCATGATTTAACATTCAACTGCCATTTATTTAGGTGTTATATTAACATTTTAATTGCCTGCTGGCCACTACTCTCTCTCAGAGTTCCACACATAAAACATGCTGTACTTTTCAGTGACGCATAAATACCTCAACTATCCATTTAAAAACGCACTGCTTAACTTTTGCCATTTTGCCCCCTATCGAAGGCTAATTCGGCATCCATCTTGCATCCTACCTGTACTGTGAGCTCTCTCCAGACAGTAAAAACAGTCTTGTTTTGACTCTTGTCTAAAGGTTTTCTGGTGGAAAAGTTAAGGAATGGGTCTTTAATGTGCTGTTAACAGTATGTTTGTTTGTTGATCTACATTAGCTTGAAAATAGTTGTTTTCTCTCTTGGTTGCAGGAACAGAGGCGTTGTGTTGATGGGACATTGCAGAGGGAGGTCAAGAAGGTCCGCAAGGCGAGGAACCGTCGGCAGGAGTGGAACATGATGGCTTTGGATAAGGAGCTGAGGCCTGACCATCGACATACCATACACCGAGACAGAGGGGCTTCCTCTGAGGGCTCAATGTCACCAGAAAACAGGTAACAGAGCTCACCTTCTGATGTTTATTCATTGTCGTCACAAGACATGTGTTTTGTTTGCTTATCAGTCATTCTTTTGCCTTATCAGGGGTCATGGTGGGGATCAGCATCACTACCCCAACAGCATGAACCATGCTGGCCACGCCCACACCTACTCTGGCCCTCCGCCCAGCGTCCTGGCTGCTCAGATGGCCGCTGGACACGGCCCTCGTGGAGCAGGCGAACATGATAACAGGGGCAGGACTATGATGGCCTATCAGGGTGGCACACTGGGACGCTCTCACCACCACCACCAAGTCCCACTGCATCCTCCTGCTGAAGCTATGAATGGTGGATCCATGTCCCTCCCACCGATGGATTACAGGTAAATAAACTTGCCAACATGGGCAAATGATTGTGTGTTTTTTCTTTTTTCATCATATCATTTTCTGTCAACTGCAGTATGACAATCACCGCAGAATACAGTGCATATTTAAACATTTAATGCATAAGATACATAGACGGAGAATTTTATTTTACTGCCAGAATTTTATATATAAGAAAACATTTTCAGTTTCAACAAATGAATCCAATCAAGAAAACTTGTTACACAATAACATCTGTGGGATGTTATTTAGCTAATCCATCTGAGAGAAGATGAGCTACTTCAAACTGCTTCAGACTTAGTTTATTTAATACTGTTTATTGATTAATTGTTTTTCTATTTTTTTGTCATAATGATTTGGACTTTTAAATAGGAAGATGTTAATTCATCTCAGGTTTTTATATGAACCCATCTTTAGTAAATGTGGGTTATTGCTGCCACCTAGTGGGTGAGTGTCTTAGTATGTACTTCACTCTCAAACCTTAGTCACAGGAAACAGTTCTGCTATTTTTTTTATTTAACTCAACTAATTCTCTCTCATATCTTTCCCACAGTATGGACGGCTATGCAAACACCGGTCCTCCTCCCCCTCCCCCCGCCCCTCTCATCCCTTCTGCCGGGACAGCCTTTGCCTCGCCACCTGGAGGTCCGATGCCTCCTGGACTGATGGCTGGCATTGGCGGCTACGCTCCGCCTCCACCACCTGTATCTGGAGCCCAGGCAGCTCCACCTCCTCCTGGCCCTCCACCTCCGCCCCTTCCAGCTGGTGCCTCCCACTCAACAACCCACAAGATGTCCTCTGCTGTACCCGCTGAGAACGCAGCGGTCAACGATGCCCGCAGCGATCTGCTGGCTGCTATACGAATGGGTAAGAGCTGCCTGTGGGCTCATTGATTTATGTTTTAGGGAAAGGTTTATTTGAAACAAAAAGGAAAGAAAAGCTGATATATAGTATGTTAAGAGTAACAGATTACTAATAAACTTATCTTTAGATATGTTAAAGCTAAGAAAAATCTGCAATTGCATTGCAAAACTTTATGTGTGCATAATATTGGCAGGTTTTTAAGTATCTCTGCAACACAACAGATGTCTATATTGACTTAGGCCTCGTGAATGAAACGCAGATCTTCTTCTAATGATCTAGGTTATTAAGCTAAAGGGAAATATTCTGCTTCATTCATGGCAAGTGATCTAAATGAAGCAATTCCATTGAGTTCTGCATCTCATATTACTAAATTTTTTCCTCATTTTCTTTGATTACAAATTTCCTGTTGGCTTAGTAAATATTTTTTTTACAGTTTATGATAGAATTAATCAATGTTTAGTAAGTGAAGGACCCTTCATGAAATGTATTATTAAAAACTTGGCTTTACATTTGTTTTCTCCTGCAGGCATCCAGTTGAAAAAAGTGCAGGAGCAGCAGGAGCAGCAGGCTAAGAGGGAACCGGTCGGAAACGACGTGGCCACCATCCTGTCGAGACGCATCGCTGTGGAATACTCCGATTCAGAAGACGACTCAGATCTGGAGGAGAACGACTGGTCGGATTAACACAGGCTTACACATAAAATATTTATGTAGGATAACCACTGACACTTACACAGTAAGGCACACGGTCAAGGCAACCTCACACTCGCTTGGAAGGAGCTCCACTTTGCCACATTCAGGGTTCTTCACTGGCTTTGTTGCTGAAAACACACACTAAACCTGCACGTTATCACATGCTGAAGGTTGATATAAGCTGAATGGTCCAAAACTGGAAATCTGGGGATGTATTCTATATGCAAAAAGAAAAGAAAAGAAAAAATACACTGTACAGAGACTAGTAGTATACAGTAATGCTGACCACTCTCAAACATTTAACACTGACTTTGATAATTATACTTTAAAGCATTGTGAATACACCCCAGTGGATGTTTCTCTTCCTGTTACAACACTTTAGACACCACGCGAAGGTGCTTATTTCATGTAGTCAGAGCTTGAGAGTGTTAGAATTATTAGAAACCTTCCTCTTGGGCTAACCAATATACTTATCTTTTTTTTTATGTTTTTACTGAAACACTGATAACTGATCATGAGGTAAGTTTTTAATCTGTAGATGGATATAACTGGAAATAATATGTAAAAAAAAAAAAAAAAAAAACGTCTTACCACAGTTGCTTACTGCTGTGTGGGAAGGTGTTGGGGGGGGTGTCAGGTCATGTCATGTATATGCTAGTATGAGCTCTGTAACCTCTCACCCAGAGAGAAATAAAATCATAATTGAGGTTTTGGCTGGACTGCCATGTCTCTTTACTGTTCCACTCTCATCATAGAGACAACACATACCTGGCTCTAAGACTTCAGTTTCCATAGTAACAGTACAGCTATGAAGGGAGTTGCCAAGGAAACAGAAGAGCGCAAAAAAGGGGGACAGTAAGCCGCTGTGAGGATGGGAAAGAAAACCCAGTGGAAGCAGGAATTTTATGCACAGCACGTTTGTTTTTAATACAAAATTAACAAGATCTCTCAATTGAGTGAACTAACCAAAGCAATAAAAAGTACAACTAACACCTTGGAAAAATAGACACCACGTTCACACAAATGTTTTTTTTACAATATCTCAGTTAAGTTAGTGCATGTTGATTATCGTTTAAATGTTTCATTTTGCAGATACTTAATTTGTTGTGCCATTTTCATCCAAAAAATAAAGTGCATTTCACATTGAAAACTACGCGTACGTCTACACGAGATGCTGTTATTGTGGCTCCGCCCCACCTCCAACCCCAAAGCACATACACACACATTCACAGGCCCTTGAGTGTTTTGTTATTTAGCTCTAAATTAGTAACCACCAGAAAGACAAGCTTCCTGTTGGTTTAACAGCTCATCACTGGTACCATTTCTCCCAAAAGAAAGAAAAAAAAAATAACTTGCTCTGCACACATCTTGATCTTGGTGTACTATTACACTGTGAAACCATCTAGTAGATTAACAGGTGTGTTTACAGATACGTGTTACATCCAACAACCCAGTCTTTCCCCCTTTCTCGGATACAAAGCCCTTTTTCATACCTGTTCGGCAGTAATCATCTAAACAGTGCTGTTGGCTGCACAAAAGACTCACATTCACCAATCTGAGAACTTTGTGTTGATTTTTCTCTAACATCTGCTCAGCCAAAATATATAATTTCATTCGCTGCTGCATATTAAAGCGAGGAAAGTGAAATCTTACAGAACACTGTTTACATTACCAGCAAAGGTAGAGAAATATCATTCACAATAAATGGTGCCACCAAACTCATCCTCCAGGTTGACTGGCTTTGATAGCACCATGCAGGGTGGTATAAAGCCCCCCCCCTCCCCTGTCAGCATGCCTAATCCCTGTCAGCATGCCTAATTTACAGAAACAAATGTGTCAAGGGGGCGGGATCTTAGATAAATAATACATTCAGAAAAAAGGCTTTACAGCGCAGTTATTTCATACAACATCAGAATCTGAAAGAAGTCAAAGAAGTCAGGTCAGACTGAAGTGGAAAAAAAAACATTTTTTCAATGAATATAACAAAATAGATTTTTCTCCAAAGGTTAAGTAATAACAGTTTGTGATGGTTTGTGATGTGCCAGTCTGACCCTTTGGTGCTTATCAAATAACATGGTTCAGCCTGACACTGTGCACAAGTTAACATACACAAGCTACATTTCCATGCTTAGAAATGCTGTATTGTAACTTCCCTTACCAGCGCCCCCCCTATTGAAGAAAAATGTTTAGCTTTTGATGTTAAGCCCAAAAAACATGAAGAATTGGGGATCCACAAATGGGTCTGTCAGATTCGCTGAGATGGGGGGGGCGGCAGGGAAAGAAAGAATCAGCATTATCTTTGTATTTGGAAGTAGCTGTTTTTAGCTCATAAGATCATTCAGAGGTCACTTAACGGACACCTGCTTCAACTAGATTGATTGTAATAGAGTATGATATAAGTGATACAGGAGACAGAAAAGACACAGCAGGACTAGGATCACAGTTCGTTCAGAGTCCCTTTCACTTTGGCTTGAAGTGCTGGAGCGCCCACCTCCTAGTCCCATCTCCCTCCGAGGAGGTCTACAAACACGTTACGAGGCCACTTCTCTCAGAATTGACAGGAAGACTGGCATTGTTATCCTCTAAGGTCAGGGTGTCAACAGGACGTGACAATCAAACACAAGGAGACAGATTATGGTCTGCTGAGCTGCTGGTTCATAAACAACACGCATGCACACACCCAGAGGCCATGCAATTCACACCAGATGCACAAAAAAACCCAGTCCCAAATCACGCAGGTGTTACTTGAGTTTACAACACTCAGGATGGTCCGGCAATGGAAAAAGGTTTACAACTTAATCCTTATGTGACAAATGATCAAAACCCGAATCGGGGCTGTGGCGGAATGAGGCAGTGATGTCACCATGATGAATGGGTCATTTGATCTCGCCCTGGAGGAGTGATGATCCCACCACCTATTTGAGAATGTATCACTGAAGCATCACTCGTGGCTCAATGAGCCTGAGCCTGTGGACTTTATGGTACCTCACTCAGCAGGAAGAAGTCAAGGTGGGACGTGGATGTTATTGCTGTCCGAGTATTGCTTCACATCTAAAAAATAACTACCATTCATCGGCTAGTTATTGCTGAGATGACCTAAAGGAATATAGAATCAACTTCCATGTTGTTGTGAGAAAAAAGATGAACTCAGAGCAGCTTATAAACTATGGGACTCGAGCAAGATCAGAGCAAAGCTGTAACTTGAACTTATCTTCACCACACAGCACATACGATACTTTAAAAAGTCCACATTTTTCTAACACGATGCAGCTCTTGTGACCTTGGAGTGATAACTGTAGCTCTTTTAATGTTGTATATGTGAGGTACACAGTGGTACTTTGTACATAAACAAATTATTAAGGTCATAATGACATCAGGATTACGCTGTGCATTGCCTGCAGTGGTTTATGTGACCGACCACACTAAACTCAGGGTGAAAAAATGGGGATCTGAGCTTGTTGCATGCAAATGAAAGTGAAGTAGTAGTCGATTTAGATCTGTTATGTAGTGTATTTATGGAGGTTTTGGGGAGCCATACATGTAAAGATAATTAGGATTTCCAGACAAAAAAAAAATCACATAATTTGGCTTTTGGGGTAAATTTCAATTAATATGAACATAGTTGTTTATTGGATCTTCAGCGATGTTCTTCTAAAGATAACTTTAAGATTATTCAAATAGCTAAAAATGTCAAAAAGTCAAAAGTTACCGCCTTGCAAAAAGTGAGAGCATATACAGTAAAATTATATATTTGGTTTGCTGCCTCTATACTGATCAAAAAAATGCAGGAAGGGGTTAATGGTTTGGGGGGGGGGGGGGTTCTGTTGGGACTTTGTTTTGAGCTTCCTATTACGCATTTACGCACAGCCCATAGCGAAAAGAAGAATAGAAGATGGGAGAGGCGAGAAGAGGGAGCGGCTTGATTTCGTCCTCGGCGTCTGTTGAGCGCGGATCAGAGAGCACCGGCTCTATTATTAGCTCTCCGAGGCTGTTTAGCTTTCGACGCACGTTCAGTGTGCAGCATCGGAGCGCCGTGATGCTGCTCCAGACGGGCTTCACTGTGGAAAAGCCTCCGTATACAGCCCTGTTCTCCTCCCATCACCGCGCAACACTGATGCGCAGTGTGTGTTATGGCGCACGCACGCGCAAACTAACAAATCTTCCCTCTATCTGAAGGAAAACAAGCACGTGTCAACCAAAGCTACAGTGCTGTTAAGTGTATGCACAATGTATAAACAGCTGCCTGTAACATGTGATGCACTCAGCTCTCTGCAGAAATGAGAAAGGGCGTGGCACGAGTTGAGCGGGAGGGGGGTGGGTTGCAGCCCTGCTAGTGGCATCTGCTGGGGAAGACGGTGAGATACCTTTGCCCTATAATCAGTGTGGAAAAAGAAAATACGCCATCCAATCCCCCTGTGGACCGCAAATAACAGCCCATACTGCCTCCAGTCGGAGCTGAAGCCTGGTGCCACTTCCTCCTTGACCTCCCCTGCTGCTGCTGCTCCCTTTCAGACTGGACATGTCCAGCAAGGAGTACAGCTGACCCAGGTCGCCTCTCTTTTCCCACCTGGGTCTTCTCGGTCAGACGTCACTGGGTGTCCGTGCACGGTGGGCCACACTTGCAGGCACACAGCCGCAGCACACCAACCACAGGGCCTTCTGGATCTCCTGGTTCCTGAAGGCGTAGATGACAGGGTTGATGACAGAGTTGTAGGTGGCAGGCACCAGCGTGGCGTAGGTGTAGAGCGGAGGGTAGGTGTAGTCTGCGATAAGGGAGTAGACGGTGAATGGCATCCAGCAGGCTGCAAATGTACCCAGAATAATGGCCAGGGTCGACACGCCCTTTCGGGTTGTGACGTAGTGGGGTGTGGCAGCCAGGAAGTGGTGCTGGAGGGCGATCTGGTGCGCGTGGCGCATCACTATCTTGCAGATCTGAACGTAGAGTTGCAGCATGAGACCGAAGAGCAGCAGGAAGGAGATGGAGAGCACGGCGATGTTATTCTTTGTTAGTGGCCGCACCACACTGCACGTAGCCTCCTCTGCCAGGCAGTTGACCCCTGTAACCGGCAGTAGGCCGAGACACAAGGAGAGGCCCCACAGCAGCACGAGCATGGTGTAGGTGAAGGCCGCTGTCCGCTCTGAGTTGTAGGTGAGGGCGTAGTACAGCGACAGGTAGCGATCTATCGTGATAGCCAACAAGCTGAAGACAGAAGCGGAGAAGGAGGCCACCACTAAGCCCACGGTCAGCAACTGGGCCGAGTCAGAGTGAAGCAAGTAGGCACAGGTGAAGTGAAGCACAAGGCCCAGGCCGGCCAGCAGATCCGCCAGAGCCAGGCTGCCGATCAACAGGAACATGGGAGCTCTGAGTGCTGGGTTCTGCCAGATCACCAGCACCACCAGGGCGTTCTCGCATGCTATCAGAGTCCCCGATGTGCACAGCACGATGTCCCAGGGGTTGACCAGCAGTGGCAGCTGGCTGGGCGGGAGGGAACCTTCCGGTGGAAACGTCCCCAGGCTGGTGCTGTTGTCCATCGGTCCCCCGCCTCCACTGGCCCACGCTGTGGGGTCAGGGCTCAGCCAGCTGAGGGTGACCGGTGGCTCCTCACTCATTGTGGCCCCCGTCTGTAATTGCCGCACACACACACAGACACACTATTACAGTGGTGTTAAGCAGACTTTTCATGAGTAAAAGTGTTGTTTTGTACCCTTTAAAAAGAAAAAAAAAACAACACAAAAACAACATCTTCTGTTTGTCCAGCATTCAGTGTAGTGTTTAAGACATTTGCTCATCCCACAAAAAAAACACTCAAGGTTTTTTGCTTACGGAACTGCATGTACAATAGATGTCAGCCGATGAGCACATGCTAACCTTTATAGCTGCTGCTGCTGAGCAACTTGCAGCCAAAGCCATATACATCCAAACCCATGTTTTTCATTTTTTGCAGCCTTTAAATAATTAAACACTACACTGCAACAAACATGTAAAAGCTATGCATTTAAATGACTTGCATACTGTTAACAGGTAGGCTAAAAAGCATTTTTTCCCCATGGAATTTCGGAAAGTGAAAGCTATAAATTAGCTTTGTTTAAAAAATTAAGAGGAAATGCACAATGGCATAAATATATCCTTTACAGCAACTTCCAGTCAACAAAAGCCGATATCGACATCCTTTCAGGTGCGATTGCAAAAAAATTACGCAAATGGAAGAAAGAAAGGAGCCGATCTCCATGGTAGCCTACAAGATACCGCACCCGTCATGGAAACACCTCTCTTTCACACAGCTGCCTTATCCTGTGCACCTTGCATTAGAGAAACACGCAGGCTGCTCCACGTGAGCAAATGGCTAGAGGAAAAAACAGCCTGCACCCCCACCCCCCCAAATGCACTCAAAGGATGCTCAATAATCCCATTCCGCCTCCATCCTGCCTACCTTGACTGTGAGGTGTGACTTCCCGTCTAGATGGAAGAACAGTTGCCTTGTATTTCCATGTTTGTGATGCGGACGATGCAGCGCCGGCGGACAGAGACGCAGCTCGGGGGGGAAAAAATGGGGGGATGATGGAAGAAGAAAGGAGCGCGGAGCGGCTCTGCCGTTAACGGCTCATCGCCGTGGACTGCGGTTGTGCAGGGAGCAGCGAGTGGAGCAGCATTGGAACGGAGGGAGGAAGAGGAGGTATGGACTGGAGGAGAGGAGGGGGGCCCGATCATGGAGGAGGAGTCCCAGAAGGACCAGACTGCCAGAGACGGGTTAATTTCTGGTCCGTGCTGTATCAAGGACAGATGCGCGTGCATGTGCTTTTTTACCATCAACGTATGGACAGGCATGGTTCTGTGTTGCATCACTTATCCCTCATTTCAAATTAAAGTCGTTTTGGATCAAGCGAGAATGCAACACACCCAACCTGCTGTGCTTGGTTAGTTTAAGCGATTTTCTTTTTCTGGTTTTCGTCCTGACTTAAGTATCAGATATGGAGATGCTCGAAGCAAAAGGCTTACTTTCCTCCTGCGACGCCCTGCTATTCTGGTCCTGTCTGAGCTATTAACAGCAACCCTGATGTGTGTTACACCAGCATCCTCTCCTCCCTCCTTCTCCTGCTCTCCTGTCCTCCATCTTCTCTATCACATTTCTTGCAGCGCTGTCTCTGAGTCACCGCGGCCGACGGGCAAATTGTTGATATGCATATGTCTGAGCACATCAGCAGGACGTCAGCTGTGCGCGTTTTACCAAAGCAACTGCCTGTTTGGTGTGAATGGATTAAAAATAGCTCCTGTTGCATTGGGAGAGCAGGAGGGCCAGAATCCACCGCTAAGGGGCGACGTTGAGCCCCTATGAGTCATCTGTACGCATCTATGGGACTCAGAAAAGAGAGCGTGCCATCCATCAGTCTTACTGGCTTTATTTCTTTTTCTTTAAAACAGAAAATGATCGCTTCACAACAGGCCTTTTCAAGCAAACCCTCACATTAAGCTTGCCAACACCTACAAAACAGTATCAAAAGTGCACCATAGTGTTAATACATCTTCTCAAGCTCTAACATTTTCCAATATTATTTTCTTGTAATATTTATACAAATACCATTCTGTACACTTTAGAAATACACAACCCAGTATGTCCTACAAGTAGGACACCCATCTCCCGCTCACCCTCCTTTAACATCCATGACCAAAAACTCCATCCTAGTTTAGAATAGCATTGTAGGAGGTGAAGACTCCAAGCCAGTATTACATCATATGAATTAAATACCCATTCACCCTAAAGCAAAAACTAGAACACCACTCATACAACCAGTCAACATCTGTACACCCCTCATTCTTTTTTTAAAAACAATCTTGACACAGTTTCATTCATTATCGTCTCATTGTCCTGGCAGCAGCAGCAGCGGTGAATGAGGGGACAAGGAAGAACATGGAGGCCAGCAAGTTTAGCTGGTATGTTGGAGGGGAAGTTTCACGGCTTAGCTGCGGCGCTGACTGGGTTAAAGCACAGGTATGAATTCCAGCTGTGCGAGCAGGTATGACACCGTGCGTGTGGCTGTGGTGTGGTTAACAGTCTGCTGCTCCCCACAAATAGGGAAGAGAGTATCTCTCCTGATTTATGTGGTGAAGCGCTGAGGTCCACATTTAGTCTCTGGACTGGTAAAAGAGGATGTAACCCGACTCGGAGTTCTTGGAGATTTCAGAGGTGAGACCGTAGAATTCTTCTATGGCCTGCGCATCAATTTTCTGCAAGAAACATGACATGAGGAAGGGTTAGAGTGCAGTCTTATTAAGTAAATAAAAACTGAGTACTAAATCACAGCAATATACAGATAAATTCACTCACCTCTACGATATCGTCATCAAACAGCAACCAGAAATCGTGACTTTTCACAATGGCAATGTAGTGACCCCTGTTTGGACCACTGAAAAAGAAAGAAAACATTGTATTGTCTTCTCAAAAAAAAAAGAAAAAAGAAAAAAATTTCAACATAAATCCAAATAATCTGTTTAAAACAACAAAGACTCTTATGTGTTTTAATCCATTTAAAGTCAAATCACTTCTTAGGGACATGTGGGTGTGTAAAGCCATGTTCAGATGTGAGAAAAGAAAAGAGGGTTGAGACAATATGTATAAGATCACATTATATGTAAAGAAACAATACAAAATACCACCCATTAAATGTGTGGTTTAATTACATTACAAGCTTTTTGATAGATTTAAAGCATATAGTACTGAAACGCCTGTGCTTTCCTAGTCAACTGTACTCTTATCGGTATTGCATTGGCACTCATTGTATGAGGCTGTAGCTCCTGCACTGAACCGGCCTGAGTTCAAGTCCTGGCTTAGGCTCCTTTGCTGCACCTCTTTCCTGTTAAGCTACTTTCAAATAAGGTCAAATAGTAAGCCCAAAATATCCTTTAAAAGAATGTTTTGTGTAAATATATACATCCGGTACTGGGATTTAAGCAGTATTACAGTCTGTTAACAAAGTTTCTTTAAGGAATTTGTCAAAACAAACAAAAAACTGGAGACATTACAGGTAACTCTTACCTAGTCAAATGAGTACACTTAAATCCGTTTACCATTGTTAAATTATTGTCAACACTACAAATTCTGAAAGAAAATGTGAAGTAGAAACTCATAAAATAGCCAGAGTCAAACTCAAAGACAGAAAAACTAGAGCTTCCCTGTAGTAGCCGACAACAGATAAGTTCTGCTCATAATTCACTTCCTCCACTTCAGACAAGTTTGACTTTTAATCTGTTTTCCCTCCTTAATTGTTCCTTCCAGAGTCATGGAGGGCTGGAGCCTGTTTCAGCATGCCCTTGCTGGAAAGCAGGGAAACTCCTTGAATAAACACAGACACACTAACTCCCACTCACTCTGGGTCAAAAGCAGTGATAATAAAACAAAGTACAGCTGAACAATGACAGACAAGAATGTGCATTTTCTCTTGTCGGTTAGATTTACATTTCACTATACTTTTAACCTCGTAACAAGAGGTTAAAATGAGTCTTACTGTTAGAACACTAATTTGTCTGCATGTCTCTGGTTGTTGTGGTGACGGCCAGAAGGCACCAAACTCTAGCTGTGCATTCACATACATACCTCCCACAATGCACCACTACGGCGACCAGGTCGTATAACCTCTCAGGATTGGTGGCGTCTCCGGAGGTGTTGAAGAGGCGGAGCTCCAGGGGGAAGACAACGCGATAGGACAGTTTGGTGTAGCGCTGCAGCTGCTCCATGTACTTAAAGCGCTTCAGGTGCAGAGCCAGGATCATTGGCAGCTTCTTTACTCGCATTCTACATTTTCCCAAAAAAAAAGAAACCCACAAAAACCCGGCAGAGTAAGACACTGGATCTAAATATGACATACAATTACAACAAAAACATTTAATTAATAAAAGTTTAAACTTAATACCAACCTCTTGTGTGCCTCCTGCTTGCTTCTACATTCTTCACAGTAGTATTTGTACTCACTGCACAGTGTTTCTGTGTTACTGAAACCTCTGAGAGGACACAAAAAGAAAACGGCTCAATCTAAACTTTACATTAACAAATCACTACTTTGCCACTTCAGTAAAAATTTCGAAACTTCTCTTCATTTTTCGGCTTGTGATTTTTTTGTGTGCAATTTGAGCTTTTGTAGTTGCAATACAAGGCAACTGGTGTTGCACTACAGCAGCAGCAGCGTCTCAAAGCAAAGCAAAGATGAAAAAAATCTAAAAGGCAAATCTTAGCTCTTAGGCATCTTGTAAACTGAGGAAGCGTATCTGTTATACACTGCATTGAAAGGACATAAACGTACCAACGAGCAGGACCAGCTGGCAAAACACTGAGCAAAGAAGCTCGAGTTACAGCACACACAGAGGGAGTGAATCCTTTTTCTGGTAGCGTTGCCATTGTGTGTGTGTGTGTATATA